>PVJA010040447.1:0-18480 GCA_004027025.1 Myocastor coypus | reverse complement strand
GAATAACAATCACCAAGAAATCAAAAAGCCACAAATACTGGCATGGCTGTGGAAAAAAATGTACCTTCCTGCAATTCAGTGGGAATGCAAACAGCACAATCATTATGGAACTTGAGGAAGTTCCATAAGAAACTTAAGTTCATGAGGAATTAAGAACTAAAATTAGAAATTCCACAATATCCAGCTATCTCCCTTCTAGATGTCTTTCCCCAAGAAGTTCAAGAACATCATAATATAATAATACACACATACCAGTGCTAATAATGGCATAATTCCTAATGGGCAAATACTGGAAGCAACCTGTGTACCCATCGACAGATGATTGGTTAAATAAAATATGGAACACTACCTCATATAGGAAAATATTACTCATCAATAAAGGACAAATATGTAATCTTTGAAGGAAAATAGATGCACCTGGAAAATTTAATATTTAGCTCAATTTCAATTCATAAGAAAATGAGTACACCCCAAATAAATCACACAAGCTTAAATACCACATCACCTCTCTCATTTGAGTAAAGTCAAGTACGAACTAAGAAAAAAAGAAATGAAGGATAGAATGAAACAAAGAAATGCATTTCTTGTATATCTAAAGGGGCCCAGAAGACCAAGGGTAAGGAGGAAAGAGTGAAGAAATAGGTACAGCAAAGACATGCCATGTATATAATTCTAATATACTCAAGGAATGAGGGCATTATATGGCATAAACATGAATTAAGATTAATGATATCAAGTCTGTCATAATAAGCACTCAACATTTGTAGGTAGTATTATTCATGAAATAGAAATAGTTATAAGAAAAGAGAAATTCTATAAAGCAGAAACTTTGAAATTTATGTATCAATGTCTAGTAAGGTGAGGTGTATTTGGTTTGCAATGAGTAACATACTACAGCCTAGTCTTCCTGAGAGCTATTAGGAAGATGTCCTGCATAAACACAACGCATGTATGATTTGATACAATCTATCTTAGAGTGACCTCTGGGTTTGTTATTGGCTGTACTTTTCCTTTTGGGTTCTAACAACAAAAACTTGCTGAATAATTGCATGAGTTACTCTTATGGCTGAACTGAAGCTCCTGGTATTTCTGGCACCCAAAAACCAAGAGCTTTCTATAAATCACCAAAAAAGATTAGATCCTTATTTACTTCCAAATAGAGATGAGAAAATTTGTGATGGGGAAGAGACACAATTTTAAAATAGGAAAATTTATCAGAGGCCAAGTCTAGTAAACGTTTGGCAATTTAAAAAATTGTTGAGCACAAGGCATGGTGGCACACACTTGTAACCCCAACACATGGGAGGCTGAGGGAGGAGGATCAGTGTGAGTTTGAGACCAGCCTAGTTACAATTGTGAATACTAGCCTTATTGAGGCATTCCACGTAACCTTAAGGTAAAACTATAAAAAGAGCCTGAAATTAAACTTTAAAGATTTTGAAAGTGCTGGTTGGAACTTAGAATACTTCCTTCCTGCCGTATTATGCTGGGAAAGGGACCATAGGCATTTTTCCTACAGCACCTGAAAACATTTCTATAGAAAATTAATAAACTTTCAATTTGTTTCAATGACACAATTAGGTTTTCAATTCCAAATACTGCACCTGATATCATATTGTGAAGAAAATATTTTGAAGTGATTTTCTTCTGCCCAATAGAAGGCAAGCATTGCCTATGCTGAGGCACTCCATCATAATTTAGAAACAGGAGAGAAATGGAGAAAAAGGAAGAGTTGAGAGATATTTTGTACAGGTAAAAATTCCCTATCATGAATGTGGTCAATATGTACTAACAAAATATGAAGTTAAAAAAAATCAACTTAAAAAGTTCTAGAGTGCTCAAGAAGAATACACAAGTAGTGAATACATTTAGAATCCACAAAGACATCCCTCTCAGGAAGGAAGGTTTGAGTCACCAGATAAACATCGAAGCGCAGAAGAAATGCTTATGGAGGTTGAGTTCAATGTAAAATTGAAAATAAAGGAAAAAAATTAGTACACACCATAGTTGTGAGATCTGTAAGTTTTCTCCATTAATCTTAGTTTTCTAAGTTTTTCTCTAGGAAGACAGATCCACAGAATCCTTGGGGATCTGCAACTAAAATGTTGGGAGAATTGAATTTGGGCAGTAGTGTGCAAAGGCTGTGACAAACACTGTGGTACCATGCTCAGATCCTCCTTCAACGAAATGCTTGTATCAGTTGCTGGAGACATCCTTTAGCTGCTCTCCCCTTCAGAGATTTTTCTCAACTGTTGACAGACACTATGTCCATAACTGAGATTCTTCCTGGGACATGCTACATCCATTGACTGGTTGGTTAATGTTTCTCTGGCCAAACTCAGGAAAATTACAAAGGTTGTTTTTAGCTCCATATTTTCCTTTAGGTTTGGCAAGTTTAGTTTGAACCTAAACTAACTGATGAGGTACAGTTGAGTGTGTACCTCATCTTCCCCCGCTTCCTGTTCCTGCTTCTTTCCCCTCCATCCTCCAGGTGTTGAACCCAAGGTTACTGCTAAATAAACATCCTATACTATATGTACCATCTCAGAATCTGTTTCCTAAAGAACTCAATACATAACATTGGTTACAAAATGGGAAGTTATGATTCATGCTAGTTCACTAAATAGCCATCTATTCAATTAACATTGATGTCTTCCTGTATATCAAATCTAGTCTGTATCTTGAAAATTTCCATCATATTTATTATTATACACAGCTTTTGTCATAAAAGTCCATAAAAGTGGGTGTATGAAACCTACATTGATGTTTTAGAATATTTCTATTGATAAGATATTCATTTAGTTGTATGAAATATATTATTTTAAATAAGTGCTTTATATTAATAAAATAAAATAGCAAATTTTGAATATGTATTGTTTATAAAAAGAATTAAAATTTACATTGACTGGTTTTTGATTCACAATGTCTAAAAATCAGAACAGAAACAAATTCCCTTATGAACTATAATGAAAATGTCAATAAGAATCTATATAAAAATAATCTTTACTTCAATTATGACATTTAAGGCAATCTTTACACATGAAAATGATATGTTCCATATACATGTATCACTTACACTGACAGCACATGTGCTTTGCTTTCCTGGCAGTTTCATATGGCCTAAGTGACATCTCAATGTTCTTAGTGTCTTTTCAGGAACTTCTGATTATATTGTGTAATGTGTAGTTAACAGGAACATAAACTATAATTAACATAAAGTGTTAAATTATTACTATATATTAGACATTTAACATAAACAACATTCTCACGTCATCTCTATTTTTGCTTATGAAACCTAAGAGGCAATTGCAGAAATGAAAACCTACATGAACTATAACATAAATACAAACAAAAGTCTATCAAAGAAAACATCTTTGCTTTAATTGTCACAGAAAACGCCGTCTTCACACATGAAAGTCTTCCCTATACACAAGTATCAGTTACTCTGGCCCACAATTTCTTTTGCATAACTGCTTATGCAAAAACATTTCACTTTTTTCATCTGCTATGAATGATCTTTTATGAGTTCCAATCCCAATCCTCTATAAAAATTTCTTTATGTAATTTTGCACCTAATATTTTCTTTGAAACTATAAAACTATGCCAAATTGAGCAAAACACAAACATTGGTCAATATTGTGTTACAATTGACATCATAGTTACTGTATGACTCAGCATTTGTCAGGGCTGTGTTTTACCATGTATGAAGACAGTGTAAATCTTTCTGATATCTAAAAATTTTGCTATACAATTATCTGTTTTAAATTTCTAAAATTTCATTTGGAGTTTCTGCTTTGTTCCTGTGAAGTTACTGTTCTGATCAACTTGTTCTGTTAGCAAATGAAACATCAATTGGAAACTGGTCACCAATTGTCAAATGTTACCTTCCAAATAGTTTTAGAGATGGGATCAATAAGGATGTTCACAACAGTATTCAGTTTATTACTATACAATAAGGACCTGAGGGCTGGCTAGGTAGCACAGCACACTAAAGCACCTGCTTAGACAGATGCAGAAACCACGGTTAGATCACCAGTGTGCGGTGCCCGCGCTGCTCCCAGAACGTCCTGAGTCAGTGATTGAGACCACGTTTGGTAGCACATATCTATAATCCCAGCACTTGAGAGGCTGAAAACAGGAGGATCACTACGAGTGATCTGTGTAGTGAGACCCTATAGACCCTAAACTAAACACATAACAAAGGCCTGATGTCTGAGTTCCAGGATAGATAGCTAAATTGAAAGTATAAATATTCATAGCTGCAGGGGCATAATTTTTATACCATATCTTGTCCCACAGTTTTTCCAGATATGTTTTATATTCTTCTGATTATCACAAAAAATGCCTGCTAAGTGTAGCAGACATATGAACACTTTCAGTTCAACTAGTAAGATGTCATAATGAGGTAAGCTGTCAGTTTTGACAATGGCTATTGATGCATACAGAAAGTTTTACTTGCATTCAGCCTTTGTGTATTTCACGACACCGTGTGGCATTTCATTTGTTACAAATTCCAGTTTTGAACGGTACTGCTGGCATTCTGCTCAATACTTTTACCTCTGGAAGATTCTCATTATATTTCCAGGCCTATCTCTTTTTTTTCTTTTTTTTTAATGAGCAGAACATATTTATTGAGGGAAAGAAAGCTGTCCGAGTGAGGGACAGGAGGGGGGTCCTGAGTGGGTGTACCCTCCAGGCCTATTTCTAACACTGTATCATTCTATTTAGTTGTATGGTCTGTTTGCAACATTTTGACTATTCAAATATGTGCTCACATTGCTTTTTTCATTTATTTGGTACAGGGTCTCACTACATAGCTCAAATTCATAGTAATCTTCCTGTTTTTAGCCTCCCCAGAGCTAGAAATGCAGGCATGTATCACCACACCTCGTCTCTCTGGCCAGCTAACCTCATGCAGGCGCGGGGCTAATATAGTCTGTGGTACCCAAGGTCATTTTCCAGCCCATGTGTTTGCCTAAGCCAGTGCTCAGTCTACTGAGCTATCTCACAGGCTCTTCACATTGCTATTTCTTAATCACTTCAATATAAGTCTGCATTCCCTGTCTTTTTATAATTTGATTCCTTCCTCATTTATCCAGGAAACTTTCATTCATAGGACCAACATCAAAGTCATTATCATCATCAATGTCATCCACTCACATCAGTATTCTGCTATGAAAATATGTATTTTATCACAATGGATCAACTTCATTATCCATGTAAGATTAGTCTGATTATATTATGAAATTTTGGCCTTCTCCAAAACTTTTAAATATGTTTTTCATGTGCAATTGTACTGAATTGGGCTATATCTACCAGAAAAATCAACATAAAATTTTAAAAAATGTATCATCCAGTGGTGTGGGTGTATTCTACACTGTGATACAAAGATAAACATGCCAAATTTATCTGATAGAAGAGCATGTCAGTGAAAATCCCAGTTTGTCAGTTTTGTACATGCAAACAAAATTTGCCTTCTGTTGTACCAATTGAATAAATACAAAGAATACTTCCACTGTCACTCAGAAAAAGGTACCAAGATATATGGCCAACTACTATTATACTAAAGATTTACTGTAGAAGTGCAACAGATGTATTTATGGAACCCACTATTATACTCCTCAGGTTTTAATGTATCTATTTGGTGACTTTTAAAGTGCTTTTTTTACTTGGTTCCTGATGCACCATTATCAAGTACTTCCACTCAGCCACAGAAAGAAGAAAATTTTTTAATGAGCAAGCTTTCGCTGCAACTTAAAGTGGTGATGTCTGAAAGAGATAAACTTAGACTAAAGTGGTGATGTCCTGAAAGAGATAAACTTGTTATTGTCGTTATTATATTTTAGTGAAAATGATGTAGATAAGAAATACGTGAATCAAGTAAGCACAAAAATATATCACATAATGAATGATACATACTAAGACACAAAAGTAATGTGTAGTAATAGAGAATAATAGTAATTATTCATTGCCATGAATAATTTAGGTTGGTTAGCCATGACTGACTTTATTCATGAAGTGCTGCTGTCTGTAATGAATATTTGCATAAAAGCATCCTGGACAGAAGGAACCATAGTATGAAAGTCTTCATACAGAAATTAACTACTTATGGTTCAAAACTGGAAGAAAGCTAATACGGCTCAAGTGTAAATGAAGAAAAGTAGTAGAGATGAGTTTAGAGAGATGACTGATATTCAAATGATGGTAAAGAGTCCTAAATATATTAGAAAGTTATTAGAAAATTTTGAGCAGGAAAATGACAACATCTGATGCATACATTTAAAAGATAATTCTAGCTATCATGAAAAGATTATAAACAAGAATGGAAAAGGGAAAACTAATTGTAAGGCTATTGAAAAAGTCAAGGTTAAGGATGATGGTGACTTGAACCTGGATGATAAAAAAAGTAAATGAAGAAGAGTTAATTTAGAAAATATAATAGACTTGTGATAACAAGAGATTTTGTTGATAAAATGGAAATGAATCATAAAAAAGCAAAGTATTAGAAATGATTCTCGCTTTTATTTGAGACAGTTAATTACAGTTCACTAGTTTATTTTTCCACCAGAGTATAAGCTGAATTCATTCTCTGTATGCTATGTGCTAATAGGGAAAGATGATGAATCATTTTGGCTCCTTAACATTCAAATATCTGAGATAAAATATAGTACACATAGATGCATATAAAAAGAGTGAAAGATAATAAGGGCAAAAATGTATTTTTATTTGTTTTTAATTGTTATTTGCATATTAATTTTGTTCCACTAACATATATATGCCATCCCTAAGACACTAGACAATTAGTCATGAACAATTTAATGATAGGGATATGCTATGAGAAGTGTATTATAAGGCAATTTTAGCATTACATAAGCATCTTAGAGTATACTTACATAACTCCAGATAGGATAGCCTTCTGTGCGTTTAGGTTATATAACAGAGCCTATTCTTCCTTTTGTACAAATCTGTCCAAGAGGTTACTTTATTGAATATTGTAGTCAATTTTTATATAGTAGTTTCTGTGTATCTAAAATATAGAGACATAAAAGTACACTAGAATATGATATACACAATAAAAATAACATGCCTATAGGTTCCTTATGAATGGAGCTTGCAGGATTTAATTTGTTCTGGGTGAGTCAGGGAATAAGTACAGAGTGAATGAGAAGAGGTAGGACATTACTATGCTGTACTGTAAATTTTATAAATACTGCACACTTGTTTACACTATATCCACTAGAAAATACTTTCCTTAATCATAAACTTGGTTTCCTTAACTTCTGTTTTATAGACTTTACATTTTAACATTTTTACTTTTATAATAATTAGTTTAAAACTTTGTACAAAGTTACAAAATATTTTCCTTATATTCTATTGAATTAACTTTTCTCTATTAATATCTATACTATAGTAGTATTTTTCTGGTTTCTGGTTTTAACATCATTTTATTTACTTATAAATTTTTTCATTAAAACCCAGACACAAATTAACCTAACTAAACCTAAAACAGGGTCAGCATCCTCAATATCACTGTCTTCCTCCTACGCAGATTGTTCCCCTGGAAAGCCTTCAGGGACAATAACATTAATGGAGGTGTCATCTCCTATAATAACAATGCCTTCTTCTAGAACATTCGCTGAAGGGCTGGCCTGAGGAAATCTTAAAGTTTAACTTTTTTTTGTAAGTAGAAGTTGTTTGCTCTAAAGTAACAAAGCATGGTTTAGCAAGTACACAAACTCAAAATATATTTGTCTAATAATAAATATTATGTGTGCATATACATGTGTGATTGTGTGTGTGTGTGTGTGTGTGTGTGTGTGTGTGTGTGTGTGTGTGTGTAGTATGGTAAATCAAACCAAGTCTCTATCCATCCTAGTTAAGTATTCGGCTATTGAGCCCTCCCTGTACTTCTATAGGCCAGGCAGAGTAGTAGGTTTCTTTATATCAGTACCACCAAAAACATGTGAATACTATGTTGTTTTTCAATGTTTTGACTCCCCTGACATCACTAAGTAATAACTTTTTGGCTCTGTTATAATCTTCATGGCACTACGATAATTTATTTGCCCATCACTGACCAAAATTCTGTTATGTGGTATATGACTGTAGCAGTTGCTAAAGAAATGTGTTAGTTAATACTTGGTCCAGTGAAACTCATTGGGATACTAATGACTGTCAATATTCCTTAAATAATTGATGGCATTAACTATTTTATGCTTACATGAAATAGTTTAATGGACTTAATAGCAAACTGTTCTGCATAAGGCTATGGGGATATGGACTTTTGTATTCTATCAAAAGTATTTTGTTCTACAGATAAAATAATTATTTTGTTCTAATAGGCAAAAAGTAAATTCAGTAGAGAAAGCTAACAATTTGAATTGTCTAGCAGTGACTTGCTTAGAGACTTGTTTTTCCCCAGTACCCTTTTGGTGCTATCTTCTTAGAAATAATAACTTTAGGAGCTGAAGAGATAGCTCCGTGGCACAAGTGCCTGCCTGGTAAGCATGAGGTCATGAGTTTGAACTCTGGTCCTGCAAAAAGAAAAAGAAAGAAAGAAAGAAAGAAAAGGAAATAATGCCTTTAGTTTTTATCTGAGAACAAAGCCACCATCTATTTTACAGACTCCTTTGCAGCTAGCTGTGGGCTCATGACTAAATTCTATCTAGTGAGAACAAAAAACAAATGTCTTTCCACCTCTTGTATTTTTCAGTTGTCTGGAAACGTTTATTGTTGACTAGACTAAATCAAATATTTTTGACTGTGTAGTGTAAGTCAAATGTTATAAATGTCATAGATGCAATCTAAGAGGAGACTTTCATGGATTAGCACAGCACCATTACAGAAGACCTAGAATGCGTACCTTATTTTATTTACAAAGAAAGCAAGTTTGGCCATTATTATTTTGGGGGTTTTGTCTTGTATCATATCCCAAACCTGACACAGTGAACATACAACTAATTCAGTTAAGCAAATTGTTTCATGTGTTAAATTTCATAGCTCAAGAAGCTCAGAAGAATGCCTACCGAAAAGTCAGTTTAGAAGGAATAATCTATTTCATAGATTTATCAAAATCAAAATTAGTATGTTTTTTGCAGAAATCCTGAATAGATCAAAAACCAAATGAACTGCCAATTCTCATAATGAGAAAATAAGAAAACGTCTGTTTTCCTACCATAGCAAAGAGAGAAGTGTATAATGTTAAGAGAACAGGTAACAGGAATGGCATTGTGAATAGCTCCATACATCTTCTCCCTATGCATCTTCCCTCCATACGTCTTCTCCCCCAGAGACCAACCAATCTGACAAAACAATCTGAAGGAAAATCACTCAATTCATTACACAATGCCCTAAGACTATCTAGCAAAATTGGCCAAAATTATTTAAGAAAATCTATTATTAATCAAAAAAGTAAGACTATTCAGCATTTGAGCCATAATCTGCCCAATTCCTTCTACTTCCTTTTGGTCATTGCATCTCAGAATAAAGGAATTTGACCTTGTGAATACAAAAACAGAAATTATTCTGCGTCCTGAATTGTATTTATTAAGTATAAGGCACCTACCAAAATCCAATAGTGTTCAGTTGAAAAAAAAAAAAAACAGTAGGTATTACACTGTAAAGCTACAATCATCAAAACAGTGTGGTACTGGTATAAGGTTAGGCATATAGACCAAAGAAATAAGATTGAGAGCTTAGAAATAAACCATTAGATTTACAAGAAATTGTTTTTTCAGTAAAGGTATCAAGGTGATTAATTCTACAAAACATTGGGTTTTTTTTCAACAAAAACTAGTAAAACAACTAGATAGCCAAGTGCAGAATATCAAGCCATAAAAAAATTAGTTCAAAATGGAGCAGAAGGGCCAGCTAGATTGCTAAGTGGACTAAAGCACCTGCTTAGGCCGAGCACGGTGCCTGGGGTTTAATCCCTCGCAAGCTGTGCCGGCTCCACCCCCAGGGAATGCTGAAGTGGTGACTGAGACTGGGCACGGTGGTGTGCACCTATAATCCCAGTGCTTGGGAGGCTGACAACAAGAGAACAAGTAGGAGTCTGATCTACATAGTGAGACCCTGTGGGTACTGTCCTAAATATAGAAAAAAATTAAAATAATTTCTGCACAATAGTCATTCAAGTATACATACTAAACCATCTGCAATTTCTTTTTTTTTTTCTTATTTCAGAACCTTTATTTGTTTATTCACTCATTTTTATGGCCGGCTCAGCCCACCCCCGAGGGCAGGACTGGCGCAGCATGTGGTCCCGGGGAGCGAACCACGGTCCCTGAAGCCGCCCAAGCTTTCCCAAGCAGGCGCTTTAGACCACTGAGCCATCCCTCCGGGCCCACTATCTGCAATTTCAACACAAAAACAAAAAAAGAAAGAGAATACAGTATCTTCAGAATCCATAATACACCAAAGCTAATCACATAAAGAAAAGATTAAAGGCGAATAATTTTAAAAGGTGATAGTTAAAATGACGAATGAGGTCAAATAAGTAGTTGAATCAATTATTAAAATGATTCATGACATAAAAAGATTCAATAACTACTTAAATAAACTAAGAAGACAACACAATATATGAAGGACTACTTTCACTGAAGAATAAAAGTTTGAAAAGAGAAAAGCCAACACCTTGGAAATAAAGTCATTAGTCAGCAGAAAATATCAGTTGAAAATTTCTGCTGTAGTAAAGATCAATCAGAAGAAAGAATATCAGTACTTAAGGATAAAGAAGATGTATTAGAATATTTGAACAATGATAATAAAAATGAGAAATGAAGAGGCCGCATAAGAGCTTTTAGATAACTCTAAAATGATCAAATATAAGACTCATTTGCTTAGGGAAAATGATGAAGAAAAGGCTAATGGAATAGAGAACTCATTCACTGGAATAACGGCAGAAAATTTCCAAACCTAGAGAGTTAAATGGGCAATTAGTTAGTATCTGCATTTATCACCTTAAGTAGACACGAGCAGAAAAATTCTCCTTTACAATATCTTAGTCAAATTGCTAAAAACTCAGAAGAAAAATAAATATATTAAAAGTAGTTAGAGAAAAACCTCAAAGCACCTACAATGACAAAACAGGAAAACAGAATTTTTCTCAACGGAAACCACAACTATAAAGTTGTAGTTTAAATAATTCTCTATTTTGAGCCCTAAAAGAAAGTCCTTCCCAAACTAGATGGCCATATCCCAAAACTCTATCTTTTAGAATTGAAAAAGAAACTAAGATCTTCATAGATAAACGTAAACTAACAAAATTCATGACCACTACAACAGCATTCGATAAAGTACTCAAAGGAAATCTAAACAGGTAAGGACATATTTACAAGTACTGAAAAATATATTATTGGGGTGTGTCTCAGTTACTCTTTTTTGTTGCTGGGACAAATTCCCAACACTCAAAATTAGGGAAGGAAAAGTTTATTTAGCTCATGATTACTTGAGATTTCAGTCCATACTCAGCAGACTTCAAGGCAGAACATAACACGGCAGAGAGCAGCAGTTTGTGTTGGTAGAAGGCAGCAAAGTAGCCAGAGCAAAAACGAGTATCAGCAACAATGGCTACAGAGCAAAAGCCTCCCTTATATTGCATTCATACTATCTGCCTCAGGCTGGGTGTAATACTCACACTCATAACCCCATCAGTATTCACATCCATAATCCCAGTGGATCACGAGTTAATAACAAACTCTAGACATCTGCCCCATGACTGCATGAGGCTTTTGGGGGACAACCAGACTCAAAGAAAAACAGGACAGTAGATAAATAAATTAAATCAAAGTAAGAATTGATATATAAATTTCAAAAGTAATCTATAATGTTAATGGATTTATTTCTCCAAATAAAATGCACAAATTCGCAGAATGGATAAAAGAGATCCAATTTAATATTGTCTACAAGAAGTATACCTTATATACAAAATCATACCGAAGAAGTGAGAGGATAGAAAACGGTACTCCAAGCAGCAGGAGACTGAGGGCAAGCAGCTATCACTATACTTGTATTCAACAAAGCAGATTTCAAACTAAAATAAGTCAGAAGAGGCAACGATCATTAGGTATTAATAAAAACAATAATTAAAGGAGAAATAACTCTAAATATATATAGAACAAAATTTATACTCCCCAGTTTCATTAAACAAACACTAATTGATATAATTGGTGAGAAAGACTCCAATACAATCATAGAGAGAGACTTTAGTACAAATACATAGGTCAACTAGAACAAAACATCATCAAAGAAAGCAGATTTAAACCATACTATAGATTAAATGTGCCTAGCAGACCTCTACATAGTTGAATCCAAACAAATTAGAGTAAATTTTATTTTTAGGAATTCGTAGAACACTTTCTGAAATAGAACACATTTTAGGCCAAAGAGCGAGTATTAATGAATACCCAAAAATTAAAAAAAAAAATCTTCATTGATTCTGTCAGATATCAATGGAATAAAGCTAAAAGTTTATGAAAGAAACCACAGAAACTTTACAGACTTGATACAGATTAAATAACACATATTTGAATGAGCTGTGGGTCATTGAAGATGTGAAGGGAAAAATTTAAAAATCCCTATTATCAAATGACAAACAAAACATAATCTATTCCACATAATCTTGACAAGTCTAATTGTATCAAATACTGGAAATGTACTACTAACATGTTTTGAAACTGTCACATTGTTATTTCCTATCAAATGCAATAAAAATCGAAAAAGCAAAAGGATATAATAAGTAAATAAATAAAGCATAATCTTAAGTGCAATCAGATATTCAAATTTAGATATCACATTGTTTCTCTGAAAAACCAAAATTATAGTAAATAGAAAAACACAGCAGAGATATTAGGAAATAGGAAGAACTTTATCAAATGAAAAGGGGAATAAGAGGTGGGGGTGAGGGGAGAAAGGGATGGAGAAGTGATTGGAGAAAGATAGAGCTGGGCTCACGCCTGTAATCCCAGCACTTGGGAGGCTGAGGCAGGAGGATTGGTGCGAGTTCGAGACCAACCTGGGCTACAAAAGTGAGCTCAAGGACAGCCTCAACTGCATAACGAGACCCTGTCTCAAAAAGACAAAAAAAAAAAAAAAAAAAAAAAAAAAGAAAGACAGAGCTGAAGAATGAAAATACAGATTTTGTAAATGTAGAGGGGAAGAAGAACTGAAGGTAGAAAAGAGGAGGAAATCCAGGAGCCAAGATGTTTTACATTCCGTGCAAATGCCCTGAGATGAACGTGATCACTATGTACCGCAAACATGAACTGATAAAACCCTTACTCTCAGTAATATGGTTTCCAGTGAATAAAATATTCCCTTGTTTCTTAAAAAAATTCTAATAGGGAAGTACATAGCTACAGATGCCTACATGAAAATCATAGCAATCCAAACACATACGTTAAAGTCCTAGGACAACAAATTTGAAATCCACAAACCTAATAGTATGAAAGGAATAATAAAGATCACAGGGAACAGTCATAAACCAGACCAGAAAAACAAAAAAAAGTACAAGAGAAAGGATAAGTGAAACAAAGAATTGTTTCTCTGAAAAAATTACATAGTACTGAAGTTTAAATACTTTTTCCAAAAAAAAGGAAAACACCAAATTAACAAAAAAGGGTGAAAATAGTAAATTTAAGACAAACTAATAAAAAAAGACAAACTAATAAAATTAAGGGAATTATTAGAAAATATGTGAAAAGCAGGCATTCCAATAAATTGGAAAATGTAGAAAACAAAAATTCCTTCACACATATGAGCTGACAAAATTTAATGAAGAAGATATAAAAAATCTGCACACATGAATAACAAGCAATAAGATTTAAATAATTAAAAAGCCTTTCAGCAAAGAAAACCCAAGGGCCCCATGGATTTATTGCTACTTTTTACCGGCCTTTTAAAGAGTTATCACCAGTTATGCTCAAAACATCCAGTAGATAAAAAGAGAAGCCACGCTTCCAAATTCTTTCTACTAAGCAATATTATTATTTTTAAGCAATATTATTTTGATACCAAAACTGGATAAAGATTCACAACCAACAAAAAAAAAAAAAAAAAAAAAAAAAAAAAAAAAAAAAAAAAAAAAAAAAAAAAAAAAAAAAAAAAAAAAAAAAAAAAAAAAAAACAGGTCAACAACCTTCAAGAAGATATATGCAAAAGTTTTCAATAAAATTCTTGCAAACAGAACTCAAAAACACATATAAAAATATTATGCCATGACCTGTTTCATCCCAGCATTTCAAAAATGGTTCAGTACATGTAAATCAATAAAATAAAGCACCACACAAATAGAACCAGGTATAAAAACTGCTTGTTCCTCTCAACAGATACAGAAAATCCTTTCACAAAATTCAGTATCTCTTCATATTAAAAGTACTGAAGAGGGGGGCCAGGGAGATAGCTCAGTGGAATAAGTGCTTGCCCAGCAAGCACAAGGTTCTGAGTTCAATCCCTGGTACCACAACAAAAAAAGTACTGAAGAAAACTGGTAAACATCTCTCAATTTGATAAAAGCCACATATGACAAATATAGGGAACATCATATTGAATAGGAAAAAACTAAAAGCATTTCTTATAAAATAGTAATAAAAGAAGGCTGTCCACTCTCACTATTTCTTTAAATGTATTACTTGAAGTTTTAGCCACAGCAATAGGGAAGGAGAAAGAAATGAAAGGGATATAAATAAGAAAGGATATAGCCCACTATCCATACTTTCAGATAACATGATGTGTTGTGTTGGAAGACAAAAAATTACGAGAAGATTTTTAACTGTAACAAACTCAGCAAACTATCAGGATATAGAAAAGCTACAGTCAATAGCTTTCCTATATACTAATAATTTAACCCATTGAGAAAAAAAACAAAATAATTCCATTTGCAATAGACTAATACTTAAGAACCTATGAGACAACATAACAAACAAGGTAAAGGACCTCTGTAATGAAAATCATATGATACTGAGGAAAAATTTTAAATAGGTCATTAGAAAGTATAAATACCTGCCTTGCATTTAGTTCTCCAGCTAATATTTTTAAAAACAAACATCAAAAGCTGTGACAAAATAGAGTGACATCTTGATTTGCTTTGGAATCTACCACAAGTTGGTGGATCATATTTTGTGGTGTGTGTGAATGTGTTATAGAGATGTAACCATGGTCTCTATACCTCATTCTTTATCGTTTCCTCTGTGACACTATTCTAGTGTTTTCAGGCCACCATAAAGTAAGCATTATTGCTCTGCCACATCCTTCTAGGATGATGTTTCTGCTTTGGAGCTAAGTGATGATGCACAGAGTCCTTTGAAACTGTGAGCCAAAGTAAACCTTTCCTCCTTTAAACTGCAAATGTGAGGTATTGTGATTAGCAACAGGAAAGCTGATGAGTACAAAGGCAATCTACAGATCCTGTGAAATCCCTATTAAGGTTCTAGCAATGATCTTCACACATTTAGAAAAATAATTCTAAAATTCACATGGAAGCACAAAAGACCAAGAATAGCAAAAGGAGTACAAAGCAGAAAAAAACAATGCTGGAAGCATTACAATTATGTGATTTCATATTATGCTACAAAGCCATACTAAAAACATCAGAATCACAGTACTAGTATAAAAACATACTCATGGATCAATAGAACAGAACAGAAGAAAACTGATAAAGCAAAATATTCTATCAAAGTGATAAAAGGCATATTATCTGAAGAAAGAAATTGAAGAAATACAAGCACTTCAACCATCTGATTTCTTCTTTTTTTTTTTTATTTTGAGAAAGGGTTCAGAAACACATCCTGTGACAGTGCTGGTTAAATAGACTATCTCCATTCAGAACATTGAGAATAGACTCTTATCTCTTCCTGTTCTAGAATACAATCAAATTGGACCAAAGACATAAATGTGACACAAGGAACTTCGAAACTGCTGAACAAAAACTTAGGGAAATTCTTAAAGTCCTAGTCATATAGGAGAAAAATGAAACTCCAGACCTGAAAAGTACCTGAGATAAGTTCACGTTCTCTAAAATAGAAGAATGAATTTTAAGAACAAATCTAGGTTATGAGCAGAATGTATTTATTGGAGAAAGAAAGCTCCTGTTCAAGAGAGGGACATGAGGGGGGGCCCTGAGCAGGGTTTCTGCAGGAACACATCTCTTCCAGGGACTTTAATAGTGTAAAACCATATGGGTCTAAGGTGGAAAATGTGGGAACTCTCTTAGGTGGGCATGAGGTGGGACAAAACTATGGTCAACCAATGAGATTATAAGCACCATTTCTCTTGTAAAATTGACTAAATCCGGGACAAAGTGGGAAAGCAAGTCACATAGCAAGCAGGCATGCATATAGAACAAGATTTGGCCCACTAGCTAGCCAGTAGCAGTTAAGTTAGTGACTCTTCCTGGCTTCCTCAGTATGATGACCAAATCCAGAAGCTTATCTTTAGAGAGGTAAGTATTCGTTCAATTTTTGGTCTCTAGGCCTGGCCTACAGCAGTAGTATCCTGTTTCTACCACAGCTGCAACATATCCTGTCTTCCGTGCTGTTTCTTTGAGGGCCTGGCCCTACCTGATTGCCTATAATGTTTCTATCTAATTTAGCTGCCTACAACAAAAGGGACAGGCAAAAACTTCCTGAATATGACCTCAGTAGTTACTAGGAATAATGGCAGGAGTCCACACATGAGGACATATCAATTTTTTTTGACATATCAAATTTAAAAAGATTCTTCACAGCAAATTAAACAACATAAGGAAGAGACAACCTATATAAAGGAAGAAACTCCATTTGTTAGTGCCTCTTCTGACAGAAAGTTAATATGAAGAATGCATAAAGAACTCAAAAACTTTAACAGCAAAAGAGCAAAATCAACCCAATAATAACTGGGCAAATAAAAGAGAGAATCATCCAAAGAAAAAAATGCAAATGGAAAATAAATATATGAGAAAATATTGAACAACTATATTTTGGAGAATAGCAAATAAAAATTACATTGACCCTGTGCTCGGTATAACTAATAGGAGGACAAAAGTGTGCATTGTATCAAATTTTGGAAATGTACTACTAACATGTTTTGAAACTGTCACATTGTTATTTCTTATTAAATGTAATAAAAATATAATTAAAAACTACAACATGGGGATACAAACAAAAAAGAACATTTTCTCCAAATTCTAAATTAACAGCAGAATAAAATATCTTTTCTTGTTCCAATGTTTATTAAAATTTATTGCCAAAAGTTCCTGCACCTGTATTTGTCCATTTCTACACAGACCTAACAGCATTCCTCTTTACACTAAATCATACAATTATAGTAACCTTGCCAATGAGTAGCTACAAATTATTGAGTTATTCCAGACTGATATTTCAAAGAATCAAAAAGTCATAAAATGCTTCGAAATTTTGTTTCAAAAAGCACCATTTACATATGGTATTATAAAGTACTAGTATACATGTTTTTTATTGTTACAAATAAATACCTCTACTAGGAAGCCTAGAAAAAAGTAAAAAAAAAAAAAAAAAACTGAAATTTCTTCTCACTCCAGTTCCAATGGCTACCAAGTATGCCAAAAATAACTGATGCTGATGAAGATATGGAAAAGAGAAATCATCCTATAATTTTGGTGGAAATGTAGACTGGTACAATCACTACTCAAATAAGTATGAAGATTTTTCAGAAACATAACAAACCTAACAATAGATATACCATTTGATTCAGCAATAGCACTCCTTCATGTAGTTTTTAAAATACTGAAGAAAGTATACTATAATGATACATGCATAACTATGTTTGTAGTGGCACAATTCACAACAGCTAAGTTGAAACAATGGCCTAGATGCTTCTCAACAGATGAATGGATACCTACAATGTGCTTATTTAGGTTGTGTTATTCCGGATGAGCACAGGAAGGGAAGGGGGATAAAAAATAATTGATATATTATGTACATGTGCTAACACCTCACAGGGAATATAAACACTATGTTCTACAAATCTGTACCAATAAAAAAAAAAAATGTGCCACCGCTGGGAGCTGAGCCTGCCCACCCGCCGCGGCCCAGCCCAAACCCCACCGCTGGGAGCTGAGCCTGCGCACCCGCCGCGGGTAAGGCCCTGCGCCCCTCTGCCCCGCCTCTGCGTTCCCGAGACTAACTTCCTGTTCAGCCCAGCCCAAACCGCACCGCTGGGAGCTGAGCCCGCGCGCAGGCTGGGTCAGGATCCTTGGCCTGCCTGCCCTTTCCCTGCCCCGCCCCCGCCCCCTTTTTTTTTGAACCCCTCCAGCCCAAGCACCAGCACTGAACCAATCAAACAGCCCGTTTGGCAACCGTTCCAGTCCACGAGCCTACCAGGACTACTCAATCCCAAAGCTCCACCTCCACCTACAGACCACATCCCCCAGGATTCACAAAAGCTAGCAGCCAGAGCCCCAACACAAGAGTCAGCAACCTCTGTAGAAGAACCACCTTGGAGTCTCCAGACCAAATGCCCATAGAC
>PVJA010040446.1:0-18447 GCA_004027025.1 Myocastor coypus | reverse complement strand
TCTCTCTCTCTCTCTCTCTCTCTCTCTCTCTCTCTCTCTCTCTCTCTCTCTCTCTATCATCTTTGCACTAGGAATTGAAACCAAGGTCTTCACACTGAAACATGGTCCTAGCTTTTTCTTTTCTTTCTTTCTTTCTTTTATTTTTTAAATTTTTTTGCAGAACCAGGGATCAAGCTCAGGATCTTGCATTTGCCAGGCAGGCAGGCACTTGTGCCCCTGAGCTATCTCCCCAGCTCCTTCTTCATTTTCTTCCTTCTTTCTTTCTTTCTTTCTTTCATGTTATGGCCGGTTCAGCCTGTCCTGGGGGTAGGGCTGGCGCAGCATGTGATGCCAGGGATCAAACTGCCTTCCCTGAAGTTGCTTAAGCTTTCCTAAGCAGGTGTCTTAGACTGCTGAATCATCTTGCTGCCCACCTCCCCAGCCCCTTCTTTTAATTTTAAAGCAGGCTCTTCCTAAGTCACTAAATTCCCCAGGGAAGGCTGGGGTCAGACTGCCCAGGGTGCTAATGTTATAATAATGTTATCGGGGAATGAAACTCCCACCTTAAAGGTACCTGGAATGAGTTCATATTCTGTAAAGTCGAAGAATGAATTTTAGGAACAACAGAGGTTAAGAGAAGGATATATTTACTGCGGGAAAGAAAGCTTCAGTTTAAGAGAGGGACAGAAGTGGGACCCGGGTGGGTTGTTCTGGAAGCTGTCTCTCCCAGGGATTTTCATAGAGCAGAACCACGTAGAGAGGCAGGTCTAAGGTGAAGAACCTGAGAACTTGCTTAGGTGGGACAAAACTATGGTCAGCTGATAAGGTTACAAACACCAATTGCTCAGGTAAAATTGATTAAATCCAGGACCAAATGGGACAGTGAACCACATAGCGTGTGGGCATGAAGATAGAACAGGAGTCTATGCAGTAGCCAGTAGCCGTTGGATTAGTGACTCTTCCTGGCTTCCTGAAGGGGATGATCAATCCTGGTGACTATCTCTAGGGAGGTGAGCATGTGTTTGATCTTTGGTCTCTAGGCCTGGCCCACGGCAGGAGCGCCCTTCTCTGTCACAGTTGCAAGGTGTCTTGTGTTCCATGCCATCTCCTTGAGGGCCTGGCCCTGTCTGACTTCCTCTAATTTCAACTGCCTGCAACACTGGGATTATGTTCATAGACCACCAGGTTCAGCTGACACCTCTCTCTCTCTCTCTCTCTCTTTCAGGCCTGGGACTCAAACTTAGGACCTTTTGCTTGCCAGGCAAATGCTTACACCACTAAGCTGTATCCCTGGCCCACATGTTCTTACTAAGCCTTTCTCTGTTGGATTTTCTGTTCCTTGTAGTGGAAAGCATTGTGATTGATAAAAGTGGCTCATGTGACAGTTTGTATAGGAAGATGTAGGCTAGGCGAAAGGCCAGCCTGCTGGGAACTGTATTACAATACTGACAGATCACTGAACATTTATTCTGTATGCAGAGAACATATAAATATAGATTTTATTTTTTTTAAATTAATTAATTTATTTATTTTTTGTCTTTTTGAGACAGGGTCTCGCTATGCAGGCCAGGCTGGTCCTGAGCTCACTTTTGTAGCCTAGGCTGGTCTCGAACTCGCACCAATCCTCCTGCCTCAGCCTCCTGAGTGCTGGGATTACAGGCGTGAGCCACCACGCCTGGCTAAATATTGATTTTAATATACACAATAACTCCACATAGTGACTTTTATTATTTGTGCTTCACAGATGAGTAAATAAGGCTCAGAGAGTAGAGATGAATTTATGTGGACCACCTCACTAGAAGTAGTACTATTTTTTGTTTGTTTGTTTGTTTGTTTTTGCAGGACTGGGATTCAAACTCATGACTTTGCACTTGCCAGGCAGGCACTTGTACCATGGAGCTATCTCCCCAGCCCCTTACAAGTAGTACTGTTGAAAGCAGCTAAATTAGATAGAAATATTATGGGCAGCCAGACAGGGCTAAGCTCTTGAGACAGTGTAGAAGAGAACCTTTCAACTTTGCTTTTTTTTTTTTTTTTTTTTTTTTTGTCTTTTTGAGACAAGGTCTCAGGCTGGCCTTGAACTTACTTTTGTAGCCCAGGCTGGTCCCGAACTCACACTGATCCTCCTGTCTCAGCCTCCCAAGTGCTGGGATTACAGGCGTGTGCCAACACGCCCGGCTGCAACTTTGGAAGAGACAAGACACTCCTGCTGTGGGCCAGACCTCAAGACAAGAGTAAACAAGAGCAGCCACAAACTTCTTTAGGGATCAGCATCACTGATCTATATTTTAAATAGGTACCAGGGCCCATGAGATAGCTGAGCCAACTAAGCTCCTGCTTTGGCAAGTACAGGGGCCAGGGTTCGATCCCCAGTATTGCACACTGTGCAGGCCCCATCCCTGGCATGCCTTAGGCCAATAAACGAGTCCAGACGTGGTGCCACATGCCTATAATCCCAGCACTAGGGAGACAGGAGATCACTATAAGTCTGAGCTGCATAGTGAGACCCTATACCAAATACATAATTGGAAAAGAAAAGAGAAATGCAGTCTAGTGGAACTACCCAGCTACGTACTGAAGACATTGTCCACCAACGCAGACATTACCAGAAGCCCCGGTGCTGCTTTTAAACAAGAAGGAATGGAAAACACCTGGAGGCATTTTGACTTTGGGACTCCAAGGGTAAAACCCTTGCCTGACATTTAGAATCTGTAAAGGTCAAAGATCAATGACAGTTTCTCTCAAGCAGTTCTCACGGAGGGAAATCCTGACTCTCACATGCATAATGCGGTCTCTGTAGACAAGATCAGAAAGAGCTGTTTCCTGTGTCTCTGCCTGTCTCTTTCCCCCTCTCTTTTGCCCCAGATACATCTCGCTTAAACACAAGGACATGGCACCCGGCAAAGACAGAAGAGCAGGAGGGATAACCTCTCAGAATTCAGCTATGTTCCTTATTTTGGGGTTTTGCTATGTATTTTCACAAGGGACCGAACTCAAGACCTTGCACTTGCCAGGCAGGAGCCTACGCCACTGAGCTCCGTCCCCTCAGGTGAAGCTGAACTGTGGCCCCATTCTGATCCTCACGTACTTGCTCGAGGGAGGCAACCAAAAGGGAAAGCAGTGTTGACTTGTCGAGGGTTCTGGTGGGTGGTAGCTGAGAGGCTCAGACAGAAAGGGGCCATCAGGAGCCGCTCTGTGGTGGGGAGTGGTTGGAACCATAGGGCTAAAATGATGAGCAGCTTTGTGGAGGAGGAGCAGGAGGGAAGGGGTGTCTAGGGACACTTCTTCCTAGAGGCTCAGTTCTGATGCAGGTCATGGGGGTGGGGGAGTGGGGGGGTGGGGATGGGGGTGGGGGTGAGGGGTGGGGGGTGAGGGGTGGTGTCAGAGAAAGGAAAGAGGAGAGGCAACCAAAGAACTTAGGATAGGATAAGAAACCTTGGAACATTTTTAGACGCTGGTGAGAAATTCCCAGAGGGAGAAATTGACAATGCTCAGGAGAGCACGAAGTGATGTTTACAAAAGGGAAGCCTTCTGGAAAAGGGGAGGAGGAATACCTCATTCTCCCAGTGGAAGCTTTCTGTCCTTTGCTGTCCTGGAGGTGAACCCAGGGCCTTTTGCATGCTAGGCAAGGGCTCTACCACTGAGCTACATCCCCAGCCCCCAGTGTGGCTGTTGACACAACTTTACCGGCTCTGATCTTTTGAAAGAGGTTCTGTGCCCTGTGTCCCCAAGTGACTGCCTCAGGATGAAGCCAAGAGGTGTTGGAAGGATTCCATGCTCCGATCCTCCCTTAGCTCTTAGCTTTTCATGCTGGTCTCCAGAACCAAGCTGTGGCAGTCTGAACCAGGACATGCCTCTTGATTTCCAGAGGGATCCCTGATTCCCCTGGTTCCTCAAGAATCGGATACCCTTTAATTTTCAAAAGTCACAAATTTCACCAGTTGTGTATAATATTATTATTATTTTTTTAATGGCCGGCTCAGCCTGCCCTGGGGGTAGGGCTGGCACAGCATGTAGTGCTAGGGATTGAACTTCGGTCCTTGCAGTTACCTTAACTTGCCTAAGTAGATGCTTTAGACCGCCGAGCCATCTCCCCGGCCCCAATACATGTATTATACATGTATAATTCCAGCTTTTGGGAGACTGGGGTAGAAGGATCACTGCAAGTTCCAGGCCAGATAGTGAGTTCAAGGCCAGCCTGCACTACCAAGTGAGACCCTGTCTCAAACAGACAAACAAGTCACAAATTTCACATCTGAGCTCCTTTAATAATATAGCTGTTAATATAGGCCTGGCACTGCGTTTATTGACGTCATACCTTACATATGAGGAAACTGAGGCCTACCAGTGTTCATGGCCTCAGGAAGATGAGGGACTGGGATTTGGATCTAGGCCATACAGCCAGAGGCCATCTCTAAGCTACCCTGTGTGTACTCGGCTTTTTCCCTCTAGCTCTTCTCAGAGAAGGCTTTAGATTCTTTAAACCAAGTGACACGTTAGTTTGCATTGACTGAGGGATCCTGTGAAGGAGAAATCATCTTTTTTTTTTTTTTCGGTATAGGAATCGAAATTGTTAGGCAAGTGTTTAAGTGGCTGAGCTACCTCCCTGGCTCCTGCGAGAAGTCATCCTGACTCTCCTGTGACTAGCCTTGTACCTGTGGACACCAGCAAGGTCTCTGTGTCTGCTTTCCTCACTTCCTGTTTATATGGAGCCAGACCTGGGCAGGAAACACATGCCACCTTCTAATTGGGTAATCTGAGGGCAGTTGAAAGCAGGGACCCCTTTAAAAGATGGGGGCAGGATGCAGGGAAACCACAGGCATAGCGCAAGAAGTTCCAGCTCCTTGACCACCACCCCAGCCAGCAGGGCTGAGGTTGGTACAGTGGCCACAGCCTAAACAGCATGCCCTGCACATTTACAGCAATCTGACAAGAGCTGCTATGGGGAGCCACCGAAGCAGCCAGCCCTGAGGTGACCCCGAGCTCTCTGTCCCACTTCTCCTTTGATCACTTACTCAGGATGCCCATTGACTAAACCCAACTACAAGCCAAAGGTAACGGAGCCCACTGACATGGTCAGCGGTCTCCAGGAGGTTCGGGAAGGAGAGGCTGGAAGGGGTGGGTCCAGAAGGACAGCTGGGAGCATGCAGCACATCTTCTTCCTCACTAATGAGAGTGGGGAGAGCAGTGGGCTCTGGAGCCAGGCAGCCAGGGTTTAAGAAATAACTGCATCTTTCCTGCCCAGTGACCTGGGTAAGTAACGTAACTGTCCTATGCAGTCATGGTCTCACCTGTAGAGTGAGGATAGCAACACCAGCATCAGCGCTGCAGCCAGGGTTGTTTGTCTCACATACAAACAGCACAAGCAAGGCACTCAGCATCCAGTAGGTACACAATAAATGCTAGGTCTTTTCTCTCTTCTTTTCCTTCCCTGCCTTCTTCAAGTAAATGTGGGAGAGTGGAGCCCACTGTATGTGATGATATCATATGAATGTAAGAGATTTTTTTTTTTTTTTAATCTTTTTGAGACAGGGTCTCGCTATGGATTTCAGGCTGGCCTTGAACTCACTTATGCAGCCTAGGCTGGCCTGGAAATCGTAGCGTTCCTTCTGCCTCGGCCTCTGGACATTAATCTTTCTCTTTTTTCTTCTCCTTCCAATAATGGGGACAAGCCGAGGGACTCCGGCCTGCTTGCTAGGCAAACACTCCCCTATTGAACCACATTCTCAACATCAAGCTGTTAGTGTTAGACTTTCCTCCACCCTGTTTCTGTAAAGGATTGCACGGCGAGGAACCTTGCTTCTTTTGTCTCTTGCAGTCAGACAAGCCCCCAGCCCCTTTAGTCGCCCCCGCAGCAACTGGCACTGCAAGCGCAGACAGCGAACGCTGCACTTCTAGCGCTTTGTGTCTGGTTACAACTTGGTAAGGTCGGGCGATGAGAAAGCCAGTTAGAAAAAAAAAAAAGAAAGCCAGTTAGGTCGCTTCGCTCTCCCAAGCTGCACCTTTCCTCCTCCCGAGCTGGAGCTGGGAAGGCAGGGGTAATTATTGGAGGTGGTGGTGGTGGTGGTGGTGGTTGGGGGGGGGGGTGGGTGGTCCTCCCTAGTGGGGTGCTAAGTTCCAGCGAAGGAAATTTCGCGATTAACGCTAGGAACCGTTCTGATCCCTAGCTGCAAACTGCATTCCCCACAATGAACCGGACCCGGATCTACCAAATCAGCTGCTGGTCTTCTCACTCCAAGTTCAAAGTCCAAATGCTTTCCTGCTGAGCAGCTGCTTTATAAATACGAGGGAAGAGGAAGTAGACAGGCAGCGATCTCTGACGGCTCTCAGCTGGTGCTGGCGCTGGCGCTGCCTCTCAGGTCTCTTCTCTCCACTCTCTTCGGCCTCCCAAACCAAAGTGACCCAAAAGTCCCAAAGCTGGAATTCTAGCGTCTGCAAATAAATATACACCACTCCCCTCGCGGCACCATTGTCTTTGTCAAGTAGGACATCATCATACTTGTCTGGATGCCCACCAACGCGGGCCTCCGGCCAAACGAATGGGAAACCATTGGCCCAATTAGCATCCTGTGATCTGAGATCTAAAAATGACCAGCGGCCGGATAAACAAGGTGACGTCAGGGCGCTGGGCACCGAATGGCTCTCTACTGCCCCCGCGAGGACAGTGCGGGTGGCAGCATGTCTGTGCCCGGGCCGCGGGCTGCGGGAGCAGAGTGAGCAGGCGCAGGGAGGACAGCGGCCGGGCGAGAGGAAAGCCAGGCCCCCGGCGCGGGGCGCGGTCCCTGCTGGCTTCCTCCCGGGAACATTCCTTTCATTAGAGGCGTCCAGCACCCGCTCTAGAAAACGTCTTGGCTGAACGGGTGTCCTCAAAACAGGATCGGGGCGGGCGTGGGCGGAACGGGCCGGCCCGGTAGGGGCGCGGTGGCATCGCGGGGGAGAGCGCGCCCGAGCGTCCTGCTTTCCTTTCCTCTCCTGCCAAGGCCAGAGCGAGGCTGCCCAGCTCTGGGCGCTGCACAGCCCGCCTGGTGGGAGTTGCCCCAGAAAGGCGGTGGGGTGTGAAGGAGCAGGTCGCCTGTGCATGTCCCCTCCGCAGCGATGTCCCACAAATGGAAAACCCAGAGTCCATTTTCTTTTTGCTTTGCTATGTAGCCCCAGCTGGCCTCAAATGTGCCGTGATCCTCCTGCCTCAGCCTCCCGAATGCTGAGTTTACAAGGCGTGCAACACCACATCCGGCATACATACCAGAGGTGATTTTTAACTTAAAAAAACAAAATCCATTTTGCTTTTGCATCAATCTTGGCTGCAGCACAAACCATCTCCTAAACCCAGTGGCTGAGGGAAGCAAAGCTTCTGTTTTTCCTGCACGTGGGTGTGCAGGTCAGTTGGGGTGGCTCTGGGTCCCCTACCTATCTCGTTTTTTTTTTTTTTTTTTTTTTTTTTTTTTTTTTTTTTTTTTTTTTTTTTTTTTTTTTTTTTTTTTTTTTTTTTTTAAGACAGGGTCTCACTATGCAGTTGAGGCTGGTCCTGAGCTCACTTTTGTAGCCCAGGCTGGTCTCGAACTTGCATCAATCCTCCTGCCTCAGCCTCCCGAGTGCTGGGATTACAGGCGTGCGCCACCACGCCCGGCTTCTCATTTTTTTTTTTTGTTTGTTTGTTTGTTTTTGTTTTTTGCGGGACTGGGTTTTGAACTCACTACCTTGCACTTGCCAGGCAGGCACTTGTGCCACA
The DNA here is from genome assembly GCA_004027025.1 of Myocastor coypus. Taxonomy (NCBI): domain Eukaryota; kingdom Metazoa; phylum Chordata; class Mammalia; order Rodentia; family Myocastoridae; genus Myocastor; species Myocastor coypus. The sequence continues at coordinate 10,739 of PVJA010040446.1, read as the reverse complement.
GAGCTATCTCCTCAGCCCCTCCCCTACCTATCTGCGTCCATTGCTAGACAGGAGCCATAAAGGAATGGGCGCCACTGGAGGGTAAATGTTCAAGATAGCCGGTAGGGACATGGGTTTAGAGAAGTCCAATGTCCTATTCCGCCGCAGGTGAAAAGATCTGCGAAATTCCCAAGGCGGAGTGGGTGTTCTGCAGCAGGGAGGGACCGAAGAACCCAGTGCAGGCTGGGCCTGTCTGAGACAGGAGGGGCAAGTTCAGGCCTAGCCTGGGCAACTTTTATCGACCTAGGGAGACCTTGTCTGAAAATTTAAAAGTGGGCTTAGGATGTAGCGTGAAGGCCTCTGGCTCAATCACTAGAACCCCAGAGCAGGAGCTTGGAGTTCAGGTAGCCAGGGAGATGTGCGCGGAAGACTTCCTGGATAAGAGCAGAACTATGCAGCAGGCAAACATCCCAGTCCATACTGCTGGGTTTCCGTCTGTCTGTCTGTCTGTCTGTCTGTCTGTCTGTCTGTCTGTCTGCCTGTCTGTCCATCTGCCCTTGATGTTGGTGACCAAATCCAGAGCCGCCTGCTTGTTAGGCAGCACTTGTCAGGAGGCCATGGACCCTTTTATTTTTATTATTATTATTATTATTATTTTTTTTTTTTTTTTTTTTTTTTTTTTTTTTTTTTTTTTTTTTTTTTTTTTTTGTGGTACCAGGGATTGAACTCAGGACTTCGAGCTTGCCAGGCAGACACTTATTCCACTGAGCTATATCCCTGGTCCCTGGACCCTTTTATTTTATTTTATTTTTGTCTTTTTGAGACAGGGTCTCGCTATGCAGTTGAGGCTGGCCTTGAGCTCACTTTTGTAGCCCAGGCTGGTCTCGAACTCTCACCAATCCTCCTGCCTCAGCCTCCTGAGTGCCGGGATTACAGGCGTGAGCCACCATGCCCGGCTTTATTTTAAACAGGTTCCTACTGATGCCCAGGGTGGACTTGAATTTGTGGTTCTGCTGCCTTGGCTACCTGAGTGGCTGGGGTTTAGGGTGTGTACGTCACACTCAACTCATACCTTTGAAATTTTATATCTATATATCTACGTATCTATATCTGTCTGTCTGAGTTTCTAAGACATAATTCATTTTTAAAAATCCACTAGAATTCAACATCCATGCTGACCCCAGAAATTCATTCGTGATGATTCCAGGGCCTCCCTGCCTTCTGTGGCCCTCCTGTCACTGAGTTTCTTCCGAGTCACTTTCTCACGTGTCCACATCAGCTGCAGCTAAGATGCCGTGCTGTCTCTCCTATGACCCTTGGGTGTTTGTTTGAGCTAAGGGCTCTATGTAGTTCAGGCTGACCTCAGTCTCACTGTATAGCCCAGGCTGACCTTGAACCTGTGTTGTCCTTGTGCCTCAGCCTCCCACAAACTGGGACTACAGGCATGTGCCACTACACCTCGCTCCTATGGTTCTTGTCTTACCATCCTATAATTCACATTCAAATGATGCAGCCACGCTGGGATGTGGTGGAGGGGAGATACCAATTGAATGGTTGTATTGGTGAGGAGGTTTCACAGCTAGAAGTGACTTAAAATACGGATATTCATTATTTTACATAACAAAAAAAAACCACAACATAGGTGTTTCTAGAGTTATGTGGTGTAGTGAATATTGTGACCCAGTGTCTCTTTCTCTTGACTGTCCTTATGCTCGTGGCCTCATGGTCACAAAGTAGCTGCCTCACGTAAGCCACACAGTGGCTCATCAGTGTATCTCTGCTCTTGGTCTAATGCCTGGTATACAGTAGTACCTACTGAGTACATGTAGTCCCTCTTCCCTCCCTCCCGTCTTCCCTCCCTCCTTTCTTTCCATTGCAGTAGCAAGGAGTAATTCTAGGGCCTTCTACATACTAGTAATGTAGGGGAAATGAAACTTCTGACCTGAAAGGTACTTGGGAGGAGTTTGTGTTCTCTAAGACCAAAGAATGAATTTTGGGAACAAACAAAGGTTAAGAGCAGAATATTTATGGGGGAAAGAAAGTTTCTGTCTGAGAGGGACAGAAGGGGTCCTGAGTGGATGGTCCCAGAGGTGGAGAATATGGGAACTTGCTTAGGTGGGCTTGAGGTGGGACGAAACTGTGGTCAACCAATGAGATTACAAGCATATAATAATAATAATAATAATAATAATAATAATAATAATAATAAACAAGTACCATTGCTCAGGTAAAATTGACTAAGTCCAGGACCAAATGGGAAAGTGAGTCACATAGCAGGCAGGCATGAACACAGAGCAGGAGTCTATCCAGTGGCCAGTAGTGGTTGGATTAGTGACTGACTCTTCCTGGCTTCCTCAAGGTGATACTCAATCCTGGTGATTATCTCTAGGGAGGTGAGCATGTGTTTGATCTTTGGTCTCTAAGCCTGGCCCACAGCAGTAGCGTCCGTCTCTCTCACAGTTGCAAGGTGTCTTATCTTCCTTGCTGTCTCCTTGAGGGCCTGGCCCTATCTGACTGCCTCTCATATTTCTTCCTCATTTAGCTGCCTGCAACACTCTGCCTGTGAGCTGTACCTCCAGCCTTTTCTCTTCTTTTGTCTTTTTCAGATGGTCTCTGCTATATAGTCCAGGCTGGCCTTGAACTCCCTTTGAGGCCACGTTGGTCTTGGACTTACAATGATCATCCTGCCTCTGCCGCCCAAGTGCTGGGATTACATCTGTGTGCTACCACACCAGACCCAAGCCCCATATGTTTTGTTTATTTATTTATTTATTTATTTATTGTCTTTTTGAGACAGGGTCTCGTTATGCAGTTGAGGCTGGCCTTAAGCTCACTTTTGTAGCCCAGGTTGGTCTTGAACTCACACCAATCCTCCTGCCTCAGTCTCCTGAGTGCTGGGATTACAGGTGTGCGTCATCACACCCGGCTCAAGCCCCATATGTTTTAAATGAATAATCAATCAATAAATAATAAAAAAATATAAAATAAATAAATAATCAGTAAAAGTGATTATAAACATTTCAGTCTCACAAGTTTTGGATGCTCCGCTCCCTCCTATCCTCTACCCGTTACACACACATACACATACATATGCACATGCATGCACGTACATGCATGCACACACACACACGCACACAATTACTACTACTGAGGACTGAACCCAGAGCCTTCACACTGAGCTTTGCTTTCAACCTTATTTTATTCTGTTTTTTCGGCGCTATCCAGAATCGAATTCAGAACCTTGTAGGCACTTATTTCCCCAACCCTCAGCCCTATTGTTTTGTTTGTTTGTTTTGCATTTTAGGGAAGGGTCTACAAGATGTTCAGGGTCTCCCTACTAAATCAGACTCCTGTTCAAGGACACAGTACCCTTGTGCATGTCTGACCAGCCTTATGCTATTCTGTCTTCCAATAGGCGCTCCACACGCTTCTCTACCAGAGAGGCCAGAGTCAGAGCTGCAGGAGCCACTTGTGCAGCAGAAGCAGCGGGGAGAGGGAAGAGGCCGTATGCGTGGGCCGTTAAGGAGCATGCTCCAGAATCAAGAATCCTAGCCCACAATGCCTGCTTGGACAAGTTTAAGCAAAGCGCAGGGACCACCTTTGCTTCGATGTCCGGGCAACACGAGACATAGCAGCCCCGCCCCCAGAGTGGGCTGAGCCGGTGAAAAAAAAAAAAGAATCCCAGCCCAATTCTGCCAGCAATCCAAGGGGACCTGCAACCCGAGGCCCCTTGAGCCTTTGCCAGGCATTTAGACTTCACCCTACGCGCTGGGCCATGAAGAGGTCAGACTAAGGTTTTTGGCAATAGTGCGGGGGTGGATTCGAGGAGAAAAACTGGATTGGAGGCTCGGAGATGATTTGGGATCCAGTCCAGGTGAAGGGTGACAGAAGCACAGGCTGGGACTGATGCCCAGACACGGGAATGAGGAGGAGGACAGACAGGAGGAAGGGGAAGGCAAAGATAGGCCGAGGGCCAGAGCATCCTTCTCACAAGCACACTCACAAGCACACTTGTGACAGCCGTATTGATGTGTGCCAGCAAGGGTAGGTTGGCGCTCTTTCCAGGGATGCGCAGATGTGTGAGCAAGACGGGCTCTGTCAGTGTTTCTCCAACTTCTGTGCCTGCTCTCTGAAAAAACCCATCCATAGTTTTTATCACATTCAGTAAACACCTGCACTAAGTATAGGTATTTTTAAAAATTACTTTATTTACTTAATTTATTTATATTATGGCCGGCTCAGCCTGCCCTGGGGGTGGGGCTGGCACCGCATGTGGTGCAGGGGATCGAATCGAGATCCCTGCAGTTGCCTTGAGCTTGCCTACACAGGTGCTTTAGACCACTCAGCTATCTCACTGGCCCAGGTATAGAAATAATCGTATCAATTTTTTTTTTCAAAATAACATTTTGGGGGGTCTGGGGAGACAGCTCAGTGGTATCACAAAAAAAAAAAAGTTTTGAGGACCCAGGCAAGTTTAGGGACCATGGTTCAATTTCTGGGATCACATGCTGCTCAGCCCTGCCCCCAGGGCAGGCTGAGTCAGCCACACACACACACACACACACACACACACACACACACAATAAATAAATAAATAATAAACAATAAGGTTTTGAGGCTAAAAGGTACTGTATGGCTAAATCTGGCTGGGACAGATTGGTGACAAGATCCAGGAACACATGTACGGAGCAGCGCTTAACGCCAGCACACCAGACTTCTCACGAGAACTTGAGCAGGTTTTCCGTAGGATGACCTAGGTCAGCCTGATTTCACCATTTTCTTGTTAGTAGAAAGTTGATTTCCACAAACTTTACCTGCAGAGCGGATGCTACAAGAAGAGGAGTCTGCATGCGGTTTTGCCACCATACTCTCTCCTACACGGTAGCCCACTGTCGTGCTGCAGGGTGAACTTTTTCCCCTATTTTTCTCTGCAGAGTCCTTTGCTTTTCCTACCTTTAATAAAACTGCTAGTTTTTCTGCTTGTTGACCAATTCTTTGCTCAGGATCACGACTAGAACAACATTCCAGCACCCTCAAACCCAGCAATAATTGCATATCCTTTTAAAAATTTATCTTTATTTTTCACTATAAAATTATTATTTTTTAAAGTAATTTCATTCACTTTAATGAGAAAAAAGATAAAGTAGCAATGAAATAGTTTCAAAACAGATTAGTAGGACATTTAAAATAATTAATACATTGCATATTGTGGTCTACATTGTAGTTATTCAGAGGACAAGATGCAGACATGATATCTTTTTTGGGGGGAAGGGCCACAGAGTGGGTGTTCAGGGTCTCACTACTATATCGGACTTGTAGGGATCTGCCTGTTTACAGTCTCCTAAGAGCTGGGATTACAGGGGCGCCACCACACCCAGTCTCAATTGAGGTCTCAGCATGTCCAGAGGGTGGACCTGGCATGGCAGGCCCCGGGATTGAACGCCAAGCCCCTGCGCCTGCTTGCGGGCACTTATTAATCTGTGGAGGTATTTGGCCTTCAGACATGATATCTTTTTTTTTTTTTTAAGACGTATCTTGACTAAACAAAATTAGTACAAACTTTTATTCTCAATGAACTAAGAGAAAGTAGCTCTAAAATTATTTTTAGGAGCAGAAAAGACCTCAATTACAAAAAGAGGTATAGAAAACAAGACAACGGGCTGGGTGTGGTGGCGCACGCCTGTAATCCCAGCACTTGGGAGGCTGAGGCAGGAGGATTGATATGAGTTCGAGACCAGTTGGGCTACAAAAGTGAGCTCAAGGCCAGCCTGAACTGCACAGTGAGACCCTGTCTCAAAAAAAGACAAAAAAAAAAAAAAAAAAAAAAAAAGAAAAGAAAGACAACGATAATGTTTGCCCAGCCCTCTGGGAGCTGAGGAAAGATCTCAAGTTTCACTTCAGCCTGGGCCCCTTAGCCAAGTTGTGAGGCCCTGTCTCAAGTGCACAGGAAGTTCTCCTAATATAGCTCAGTGTGAAACCCTGCATCAAGCTCTGGCCAAGTAGCTCAGTGACCTTGACCCTGACCCTGGGGTGCACTGAGACTGTAATTGAGACTGGGCATGGTGGCACACCTGTAATCCCAGCTCTAGGGCAGCTGTAAACAGGTAGATCACTACGAGTCTGGTCTAGTAGTGAGACCCTGAACACCCTGCAGACAGTTCCCTATAATAATAATAATAATATCCTGCATCAAATCCCCAGAACCTCTACATAAACACACATGCACACTCACACACTTAAAATCAGAGCCCAGAGTTGTAGCTCAGAGGTAGAGGGCTTGGCTAGCTTGCCTGAGGCCCTGGGTTCTGGAGTTCAAGGCATTTGAAGGGCATGCATTAGTGATGGAAACTGGACTCTGAATTTTTTATAGAATCTTTGGCTTTAGAAATTTTACTGTGCAAAATATTTCTGTGAATATATACCTACTTTAGAATGATTTTTTAAGTCTTTGCCTTATTTCTTTGGCACACCCTTGAAGTTATTTTATCTTTTTTTTTTTCAGGGGAGCACAAGAAGTTGAACTCACAACCTCACACTTGCCATTTGCAAGGCAGGCACTATGCTGCGGAGCTACACCCTGGCCCAATGCTATAATTTAAAAAAAAAAAATTTGGTGACACCAGGGATTGAACTCAGGACCCTGCGCTTGCTAGGAAAGCACTTATTCTACTGAGCTATCTCCCTGGCCCTATAATTGTTTTTATTTTATTTTTTATGAGCAGAATATATTTATTGGGGGAAAGAAACCTCCTGTCCAAGAGGGACAGGAGGGGTGCCCCAGAGTGGGTAGTCCCTCTATCTTTTCTATTTTAATGAATGAATTTTTAGTTATTTTATTTGTAAAGCAAAATCAGATTCTCTGATAGGGGTAAATCTCTGCTATAATTGTCATCCACAGTAAGAAATAAATAGGAGGGGCTGGGGAGATAGCTCTGTGGCACAAGTGCCTACCTGGCATGTGTAAGGTCATGAGTTTGAACCCCCCCCCAAAAAAAAGAAAGAATAGGAAACTGAGACTCTAAACTGGTGTTGTCAGTGCCCACACACATGTACGTATGCCCATACACACACACACACACACACACACACACACACGCAGAGTTTCAAGCGGATGACTAGAGAACCCTGGGCAGCCCTCTGAAATCTCACCTCACAGGCAGCCCCCTCACTGCCCACTGTCCACCTGAAACATCATGGCAGTGAGTTGCTGTGCCCCTGCACCCACGTGCCACTTCTGGTTGGTTTAAGAACCATCAGAACAATTGTACACGTGTGTCTTAAGCACTTTTTACTTGTTACTGGGACAAACACCCGACACTCAGAATGAAGGAAGGAAAGGTTTATTTAGCTCACAGTTTGTGGAGGTTTCAGTCCATATTCAGCTGGCCCAAGGCTGAGTGGAACAGGGCAGAGAGCATCCAGTTCGTGGCTGCAGAACAGTAACAAAATGGTAACAGAGGCAGCCAACCAAACAGGACAGCACAGCCACAGCACGAGTCTGTCTTTCTGTCTCTTCATATTACTTTCAGCCTATCTGCCTTAGGCTACACCTATAATCCCAGAGGTACTTAACACACATAATCCCAGGCATCATGGATCAAGTCTCAAACTCTAGATCAGTACGAAATCACATAATCCCAGTGACTCATGAGTCAAGTCTCAATCTACAGAAGTTCCTGCCCGATGACTGCACGAGGCTTTGGGGGGACAGCTAGACATAAGCCATAACACTATGCATGTAGGGTCTTGCTGCGCAGCTCAGACTCACAGCGCCTCTTCTCTCTCAGCCTCCCCAGTGCTGCAATCCTAGGTGCACTGCCACACCTGGTTTTGGTGGCCGGCACAGAGTGGGGCTCTGGGGCCAGTACAGCCGAGGATTGAACCTGGCTCCTTGTTCTTTCCAGGCAGGCTCTTAGACTGCTAAGCTGTGTGCCCAGCCCAGGACAACCATCTCAGTGGGGAGTCAGTGATCAACTGGATATAGCTCAGTGGCACAGTACCTACCTAGCAAGTGCAGGGTCCTGAGTTCAACTGCCAGTACGACAAAAAAAAAAAAAAAAGGCTCAGAGCTCTCATACAGAAAAGAATGTTACTATGGAATAATAATGATAATAATAATAATAATAATAATAATAATAATAATAAGAGTGTTAGTATACAGAGAGTCAGTGATTTCTGCACTGTCCCTGGCAGTTGAGAATACAGCCAGTCCCTCCCTCCCCACCTGCTCCCACGCATCTTCCTTCCATCAAGATGAGGCTAACTGAGGTCTCCCTGGCTTGCAGAAGACAGCAGGGGTGCACCGTAGGGTCCACTGTGAGGGGCTCACTGATTTGGGATTCCAGCCTCTACTCCCAAGCACAGTTTTCTAAGTGACAAAAGATTTTCAGTCCTCTAAAGACTTACATCCATCTAAGGACATAAACTACTCTGGGCAGTCAGGCTGTTCGCCATGTGAGGACAAACGACAAAGCGCTGCTTGCAGAGCGGGCATAGAGTTTCAGTGACTTCACAATGGCTAAATATAGGCGAACACTTGCTGAGTTGTGTGCTCCCGGAAGAACCATGATGCAATCTCCCCCTTCCCTTAGTGGCTGGGGGAGGACCGGGGTCAGAAGGCAAGAATGGGATTACCTAATAAACGGTCACTTGTAACAGCACCCGGTTCCACCCCCCACGCAGTCTGTGCGCAGGCGCGCATGGGTACACTGACAAAGCAAACATTATCGCACGGCTTTAAAACCACCACAGCACTCAGCTTCTGACCATGGCTAAAAATAAACTTGTTTTGTTGTTGTTTTTAAGGTAATTGTTTCCATTTTTTCTTTAATCTTTATTGCATATCAAATTCATATTCCCTTTAGACAATTTAGAAATCAGAAGGACTACTGATTCTTTGGTTTTCGTTTTTGTTTTGTGAGACAGGGTCTTGAGAGCCCAGGCTGGCCTTGATCTCGTCTCTTTCCTCCTGCCACAGCCCTTCGAGTGCTAGGATTGCAGGTGTGCGCAAACGTGTCTGGCAGGATTACTATTTCTTTTTTTAAAAAATGTATTTAGAGCCGGGCGTGGTGGCACACGCCTGTAATCCCAGCACTCAGGAGGCTGAGGCAGGAGGATCGGTGCGAGTTCGAGACCAGCCTTGGATACAAAAGTGAGCTCAAGGCCAGCCTAAACTGCATAGCGAGACCCTGTCTCAAAAAGAAGATAAATAAATAAATAAATATAAATAAAAATAAAATAAAATGTATTTAGTGCAGGGTCTAAAGGGTCTCACTAGAGATCAGACTCGTAGTAATTGTCCTGTTTTCAGCCTCCCAAGTGCTAAGATTACAGGCATACGCCACCATTCCCAGTCAGCATACCCTGGGCACAGGGTCAGCATGGCTCATGGAGCCCAGGAACTGAACCCTCGACCCTGCGTCTGCCTAAGCAGGCACTTTAATCCCCTGAGCTATCTGGCTGATGGTAGGACTACAGTTCTTACTAAACTGCTAACCCATGGCTTGGCCCTCCCTCCCAAAAAGGCTTTGTATTACCAAGTCACTCTGAGCTCATGATGACCCTCTCAGCCTGGGGGACCTAGCACCTCTGTTTCATAACTGAAAGAGAGTAACAGATGGGTTATGTGACTTGTTTAAGGTTGCCATGTTATAAAGTGGAAACTTGGAGCTACACTCTTTGCATCTGAAGTCAAATTTCATTTTCTTGAGCTCTAGGCCAGTGCTATTCAGTAGAAATGTACTGTGAGCCATATATATAACTCAGGATTTTTATAGCAATAGGGCACTGCTGATTTTATTTTTTAAACTTCTTTATTTGGTACAGAGTTTCACCACACAGTTCAGACTTGTGATCCCTCCTGTCTCAGCCTCTATTTTTTTTTTTTTTTTGTCTTTTTGAGACAGGGTCTTACTATGCAGTTCAGACTGGCATTGAGCTCACTTTTGTTGCCCAGGCTAGTCTTGAACTCGCATTGATCTTCCTGCCTCAGCCTCCTGAGTGCTGGGATTACAGGCATGTGCCACCACACCCCGGCTCTGTTTCAGCCTCTTGACTGCTGACCATGCCCGGTCTCAGTGGCTGGCACAGTACACCTGGGGGTTCCCGGACCCAGCATGAGGTGCTAGGGATTGAACCTCAGTCCCTGCACTTGCCAGACAAGCACTTAGACCACTGAACTATCTTCCCAGTCACTGTTGATTTTAATCAGATATACAGAAACAGACAGACTCAACATTGGCCCTTAGACAATGAGAAAATCCTCAGTTTGATCACTAGGTCTGGCAATCTACCATCTCAGTGTGGGCCCCTCCAGGCCTGGCACCTCCTCTCTGGGCTCTGTCCTGTACAGGGCATCACTCTCTACCCAAGAAAAGGGACCCGACTCCAAATCCCAGCCTCCTCAGCATCTTCTGTTAATCCGCATGTGAGAAAGGTCCCAATGGAAACAGCTGGAGCATACCTTCTGGCCTACCATGTATCTGTAACATGTTCCTCCTCTCCTCAGAAACTACTTCTCTCTTGGCCTGTTGACAAAGCTCCCTTTAGGACTCACTGTGGAGCACATGGCAGTGTGCTCTGAGCTCTAGCAGAAGCCACCTCTGTGTCCTTCATGTGTTTCATTTTTCATTTCACTGAAAACATATTCATTGTTTCAGCCAATATTAGCTAAGGCTGTGATAGTATGAAAATGAAAATGGAGCCGGGCGTGGTGGCGCACGCCTGTAATCCCAGCACTTGGGAGGCTGAGGCAGGAGGAT
>PVJA010040445.1:0-18505 GCA_004027025.1 Myocastor coypus | reverse complement strand
GCTCCTGGATAGGAAGAACCAACATTGTGAAGATGGCCATACTCCCTAAATTGTTGTACAGATTTAATGCAATTCCTATCCAAATACCACCGACATACCTCACAGAGCTGGAAAAGTCATTCCAAAAATTTATTTGGAACCAAAAAAGACCCAGAATTGCAAAGACAATTCTCAACAATAAAGGTAAGGCAGGAGGCATTACAATTCCTGACCTAAAGTTATACTACAAAGCTACAGTAATAAAATCAGCATGGTATTGGCAAAACAATAGACCTGAAGATCAATGGAATAGACTAGAGGATGCAGAAGCAAATGCAAACACACTCAGCCACCTTATTTTTGACAAAGGGGCCAAACATGTGTACTGGAAGAAAGACAGCCTCTTTAACAAATGGTGCTGGAAAAATTGGCTCTCTACATGCCGAAAACTAAAACTTGACCCTAGTCTATCGCCATGCACAAAAATAAAGTAGAAATGGATTAAAGATCTAAATATTAAAAGTGAAACATTAAATCTCCTGGAAGAGAAAGTGGGAGGAAATCTTGAAGACATCGGAGTAGGCAAAGAGTTCATGGATGGAAATCAAATTGCACGTTTAACACTTGAAAGCATCAACAATTGGAACCTCCTCTGGCTAAGAAGTTTCTGCATATCGAAGGAAATCACTAACAAAGTGAAAAGACGACCCACAAATTTCGAAAAGATTTTCACTAACAAGTACTCAGACAAAGGTCTTCTATCTAGAATCTACAAAGAACAACCATTAGGGTCCCAAAATTCAAAGACCCAATGCAGAAATGGGCATCTGAGATGAACATTCACTTCTCAGAGAAAGAAATACAGCAAGCCTACAAATACATGAAGAAATGCTCCCCATCGCTAGCTATTCGTGAAATGCAAATCAAAGCAACACTTAGATACCACCTCACCCCAGTAAGGATGGCTGTCATAAAGAAATCAACCAGCAACAAATGCTGGAGAGGCTGTGGGGAAAAAGGAACCCTTCTCCACTGTTGGTGGGAATGCAGATTGGTGCAACCATTATGGAAAGCAGTGTGGAGGATCCTTACAAAACTAGAATTGGAAGTTCTGTTCAATCCAGCTGTCCCCCTACTGGGAATTTTCCCAGAAGAACTGAAAACTTCATACCATAGTGATATCTGTGCACCTATGTTTATAGCAGCCCAATTTGTAATAGCCAAATCTTGGAAACAACCAAAATGTCCATCATTTGAAGAATGGTTAAAAAAATGTGGTATTTTTATACAATGGAATACTATTCATCCATAAAGAATGATAAGTTTGAGGACTTCATATATAAATGGATGTCTATTGAACATATACTCATTAGTGAAATAAACCAGACCTATATGTGTAAATATCGTATAGTCTCCCTAATATAAGAACTTTAAAGAAGAAAACAAGAACTTAAGGGCATAACAGAGCTGAATGTGGTATGGACTAAACAATGAAGCGACTGGAAGCAGATAAAGCAGAAAACATATCAATAGCAAAACCATACACTGATGTACACAGGATGAATCACATATTGGTCTTAAGAACCTTCAAGGGGTTCAGCATATTTATTATAGCACAATGTAACACTAAAATTATGTTTGGAATATATGTCACTCTTGTCTTTTGATGTGTACTGCTCCCGGTGTAAACTCAGTTACTGTCATTCTCTCTCTCAAGAGTAGTACTTGAAAATAAGAGACTGGGTCAAATACCATATTCTTGAAAGGGTAAAATTTTGTATTTCCTTGAATTTCCAAAAATCTGTGTCAAAACTGTGTAACTGCTTATATCACATTGTATAGAAAGTTATTAGAATATCAATGATGGTCAGAAAATATCATTTACAAGCTAAGTCAAAGATATTTGATACTCAGAAAGCCAGTGATGATAAGCACAGTACCTATGTTATAGAGTAATAGTATCACAAAGCTTTTCTGTTGGAGGGTTGAGAATGTAAGTTAACAGACCGACAATTGGAGAAAAAGAAGGGCTATAAGGATAGCCAATATTTTGGCCCTAGCCCTTCAAGGTCAATAAAGACCCAGGATATAAGGGAACCTGTGCTGTAATATCCTATAACTCAGAGGTGTCCCAAATTTCCTGGTCAAGGAGATTATGGGACCTCAGAGGATAGCGATGAATGAACTGCAGTGCATCTAAGGAGAGTCACCCAGAGAAAAACATTTTCTCAGGCTTTCACAGGAAGCAAAATGGCCAAGCAATGGCCGTGACTCGTCCCGAAGGCTGACACTAACAACAGTTCTACAAAGTACTGCCTATGGTCCCAAACTTAATCTTGAGGGGATTTGACCCTTTAAGATACAAAAAAAAAATGTTTTGTTACACAGGTCTTGCTTCAACTTGCCCTTGACCACTCAGCAGGGGAAAAAAATGCTTAAGTACAATGCATGAAGCACAGAGCTAGATTGGTGAGACGAGCTTTACGAGGCTTAGATTCAATAGCTCCCATCATCACAAGCTTCACTTGTGGCCCACTGCAATTGCAGAACATTTGACTGTATATGTACCTGCTTCCTCTTAGTCCAAAGAGAAGTATATTCTTTTCCTTTTATTTTCTAAGCAACATCAATAGGGAGGTGGGTCATGCCCACACACTGTACTCTGTAGAACGATTGTGAGGACATTATGCAATATGTCAACTTCCAAAGAAAAGAAAGGGGGGAAAAAAAACATAATAATGTTGATTTAGAAGGGTTAATGTTTAATTGTTTGATCAATCTTATATACCTATATGTATTAATCTAAACTGATCTGATGATGAAAATATGTAATATAACCCGTGTTAAATTTAAACAATAAAAAAAAAGTTAAAAAAAAAAAAAAAACTAGGCCAAGTATATGAGTAAAGTAAAAAATCCAAAAAATAAAGATGAGTTAAAAAAAAAAAAAAAAAAGCTTGTTCTCATGACAGCATAAGGCTTTGAGGGGAAATTTAGACATAAACTGTAATGTTCTGTTCCTGGATGCACAGATGCATCTTTTTACTCCAAAGGTGTTTTGTTTATCTCCAGGAGTTACCAAAGTCCTAATAGTTTCAGGATTACTGAAAATTTTGGATTTCAAGCCCACTCTGATATGTATGTCAAATTTATAAAAATGAAAAGTAAGTTTAAAGTTTCCAGCGTTCAGTGGCACAAGATTACTATTTCTATTCTAAAAGTTACAAACAGAGAGCTATAAAGAATGGGATTAAAGCAAGCCCAAAATCTATCAGGGTAAAGAATAAGTCCTATAATTCTATATGTGGAGACCAAGGCAATCAATGGCAAGATTTGAACTCCAAGGTTCTTGGGTCGCTTCTCCCCTATAGTTCTTCTGGTTGTAAATTCTATGAGTTCTTTCATGGGTATGCTTTGGTTTGTCCTTGTAGCTTTTCTTAGATGATCCATGTTCCAGGATTCCCCAGCTTTTGGCATCTTCATAGCATCTTTTGCTTCATATTTACAGTTTCACATATCGTCCTCTCAAGAACACACTTCTTGGCTTGCCAGGCCTTTTGAAATCTTGGTGGAAGCCTTCTGAATATCACAACTCCTACATTCTGCACATCCTAAAACTGGCTCTGTATGGATGATACCATAGTCTGCAGTCAGCAGGATCAGTAACCAGGCTTCTCTGTCTCTTGACTGTAGGAGTCCTCCAGACTGGATCACTGTGTTCTCTGAATCCTATCTGTAATCTTGAGGAACAAATTTTCTGTGTTTCCATTATTCTGAAATATGGAGTGGCTGCTGCCATTCCAGAACATGGTTTTTTTTCCCCTGAAAGCACAAGTTTTTCTTTTGCAAAATTCAAAACTGCAAATGATAGAGTCCTTCTGCTTTCTAGGATCCCATCAGACTGTCGTGTTTTATTCTGCTATTTCTTCTCAGAAATCAAGATGTCTGCTATGTTTTTATATAACAGAACTTTACTGGAGCTTTCTTTTGGCCAATCACAAAATATTTTAAATCAGTGCAGTTCCCTTTTTGCTCTTGATTCTCAAGATATATCTGGCTACTCCAACAGTAGCCATGCTATTGCCTCAACAGTAGTCTGCCATGAAGTTTCTTCTGCAAGATTTATTAGTCTAATGGCCTTAATCTCAGTCTTAGGAATATCACTGGGCATGCGCAAAACACAGACAAACTTTCTGCCAAATGACAGCATATATCCTATGGAGTCCAATAGACAATGTAGTCCTTTCTAGCAAAACCTCCCATATTAGATCTCCACCAGTGTGATTTTCATTTTCCTTTTGGTATTTCAGTTCTGACCAGGATTTCATAACCAGAACAGCCCTGAAGTGTTCCAGGTTGACTTTTTAAATCAATCATCTCTGAAGCTCTCTAAATTTTCCACAAGCTGCCGGGCATGGTGGCGCAAGCCTGTAATAGCAGCACTCGGGAGGCTGAGGGGGGAGGATTGGTGTGAGTTCAAGACCAGCCTGGGCTACCAAAGTGAGCTCAAGGCCAGCCTGAACTGCATAGCGAGACGCTGCCTCAAAAAGACAAAAAAAAAAAAAAAGAAAATTTCCACAAGCCATTTTCAAAGACCTATGAAACACATATGCAGGTATAGTCACATAAATGACCGCAATCCTGGTACTTAATTCAGTATTAGTGTCAATTTTTTTTCTCTTACTGCAAAGACAAAATACTCAAGGTTAAAAAAAAAAAAAAGAAAATGTTGCTTAACTCACCGCTTGTAGAAGCTTAAGTACATAATCAGCTGACCTGAAAGCACCATGGCATGGCAGAAGGCAAACCATTCATAATTCATGATGGTAGAAGATTCTAAAAGCAACAAGAGAGGAGAGGAGAGCAAACCCTTTTCTGTCACTTGTTGTACATGCAGGATAACCACCTTAGGGTGGAAGCAGCACTCACACCCCTAATCCTAGCATTTGACCATGAATCAATAATAAACTCTACTTTCAGCTGCCCTTGAAAGGTCTAACCCCTAGGACTGCATACAGTTTTTATGGAGATATTAAAATATAAATATAACAAAGTCTTACAGTTCTTTAGGGCATGAGCTCATGAGCTTGGTCTACTGATGAGGCCTAATATTCTAATATTCCATTCAAATATGACTTCATCAGCACCCTGATCAAATTACAGAGTTACTATTCTCACACTACAACACTTTCTCCACGATTATCTTAATTCGGTCTTATTGACAATCAAAATGTTTGTGTTTTTAACAGAATCTCACTGTTTATTTCACTCTGAATTTAATTTACTATATAGTCCAGGCTGGCCTCAAACTTGGGACAATCCTCCTGCCTCCAACTCTGAAGTGCTGAGATTACAGCTGTGCACTACCATGCCCAGCAACAATTAAAATTAACAAACACTGACCTATTAGGGAAACCAAATCATAATTACAGTTGTCTTGGTCAACCTGGGAACAGTAATTTAAAAAGTTGAAAAACTAACATGTGCACTTTTTCTATTTCGGTGAGAGCTGCAGTCTTAAATATAATAGAATATTTTTTCATTTATTTATACTCTTTACACAATTCCTGATTATGCAAACAGACTTAGCCATAAAACTACAGCATTTAGGACCACAGTGAATAAAATTAGCACTCTTTTCAGTAGATCTGTGTTGAAAGTGTCTGTCTTTGCCCCTGTTATCCCTTTCTTCCATTCATTGAATTCTCTTCTGAAAAGAAGCTCATTTCCTCCTTACATGTGATATTTACTTAAATCTAGTAAATTGGTTGTGTACCCAAGCTTTTGGACCATTGTTTATTTGTGAATTTGTCTATCATTTAAATGGTTATACTTTTCTTCAGATTTCTTAGGAAAATTCTCAGTGTAAATTCTCTTATCTCAATTCACCCACTTATTTCCTCTAATTCTAATTATCCCTTACATTTCACCCTAATTAGCACGGTGGCTGTAGAAAAATTAAGAAAGTGCCACATCCGTCTTCGCACTCTCTGTTCTTAGAGTAGTGCAAACAGTTCTAAAAATACCAAGAATATTACTTGGAATAAAATGATGATTATATTATGAGGGACATTGCTAATAGTAGAATGCATATTGTTGTAAAATATTAACATCTTAATGTTTGTTGTTCAGAGTACGCTCTCTGGATTTAAGAATAATTTAAATTAGTTTTCTGAAGAAAAAATATTACTAAAAGTTTTATGCCCTTTCTTTCTTTTTTTTTTCATTTTCCTTGTGCTAGTTCCTAAGAATTCTACAATAAATTATCATTTTGAGCTCTGTGATAAGAGGAAGAAAATAAATGTATATTATTTTAGCACTTCATACATCAAAATTGTTCCTGAAAAGCATTTTAAAAGAAGCGAACAATCAGTTCCCTTATTTGGCATATCTAAAGATGAAAACCCTAAAGAAAACATAAGACTAATTTAAAATATCTCTACAGGGATGATAATTTATTTCCACTATTGTATCATAAATATGCCACAGCAATCTTATTAGCTGATTCAATCTAATTAGTGTCAAAGGCAAGGTGCATGTCCTGAATGAATGATTGAATGCAACAATAACAATTAGAGTCAAGATATACAATGAGCCACATTTTTCAAAGTACTGTTTTCACAGAGAAGACTCCGGAATGATTTTATTGGATTCTAGCTTAGTTTACTTCAACAAATATTTTTTGAATATTTATCACTTATACAATGCAATAAGTTCTAGGCAAATACAAGTGCACAGAGAGCAAAGCTGCCCTAGAGTTTGAAGCTAGAGAATCAGATGTTCGAAAAGGAAATTGTAGTTACCATGATGATACATTGAATAGATTTTTAAAAGTCTTAAGGAAGAAAAAATGAGACCTATCCTACCTTGGAGATGAGAGTTGAGTTAGTGATCAGGAAGATTTCTGGGTAAGGTGACATATTAGCTAAATAACAAAAAATGGAAAATCTGAATTCAAGAGAAGTCAAGAAACACTTTTCTATCATTCTTTCTCTTTTTCGCATCAAGAAACTGTTAGAGCCGGGCGTGGTGGCTCACGCTTGTAATCCCAGCACTCGGAAGGCTGAGGCAGGAGGATTGGTGCGAGTTCGAGACCAGCCTGGGCTACAAAAAGTGAGCTCAAGGCCAGCCTGAACTGCACAGTGAGACCCTGTCTCAAAAAAACAAAAACAAAAACAAAAAAAAAAGAAAAAGAAAAAGAAACTGTTAGACATTAAGCATCCGGAACGCCATATTAGGGCTAGCATCAGGCTTACACCAGACGAATGCCCCAAATTCGATGTACACTTTCTCATGACTTAATGTACATTTGTGGAACTATTGAGTTTTTATTTTTTAGTGCCAGGGATTGACCTCAGGATCTTGCACTTGTCAGGCAGGCACTTAAGCCACTGAGCTACAAACCTGGCCCATGAGCTTTGATTTTGCTTCTTCCTATTAAGCTATAAGATCTCAAAGCAAACAAAAAAAATGCAAAACAACTAAAATGTGCTAAATATAGCCTGGATATTAAAGTAAGAAATTTCTTTAAATGTCATTTTTCATTTCCAGTCTTAATTTCATATTATCCTTTAGCAAATGTGTCTTCTTGGAAATGATCTTTTAGATATTGTTGAACAGCTTCTTTGCTGTCATATGTTTGAGATCCTTTATAATTACATTTGTCTTAGGGAATTGAGAAATATTCATAATATAGCTTAATCACTTTAATTCCCTTTTGAGAAATCCAACTAATAAAGATTCTACAGCTTTGACAAAGAATGGACCAAGTGAAGAGTTATTTACAGCAGATATTTAGCAAAAGAAACATACAACAGATAATTGCAATATATATTTTAAACATATTAATAAAATAACAAATCTAAGAATATCTACATCACATTTAACCCTTTAAAAGTACTACATTTTTATTAATAACCTTAAAATCAACATTATGTTCAGGCTATTTAAGGCTTCAGTGCCAGCATAATCTTATATATTGGCTCTTTTATTACTTTTAATAAGAAATTATAATGCAACAATTTCAAGGCATATTAGTAATACATTCATAATAATTGATACAATGCATACTGTTGTCCCCATATTAATCATATAGAGCATAGGATGTAGATGTGATAATTTTTCTAATCATTGTTAGTGTAAAAATTTCTTCTCAGTAAACTAAGAGAAAGTAGATGTATACATAGTTCAATATTCCATAATCGCAGTGGGTTATTGGCAGAACTGGCAGTGTTGGAAGCTGCAGATTTAAGCCTTTCTAATTCTTCGGTTTTATTAAGTTTTCTGTGTGACAAGGCTCTCTTATCAACATTCTTTTCTGTACATTAGTGAATATTTGGCCCAATATATAATTTAATCTCTGAGTATCTGGCTTCAACCCATATAGAAGTCATGGTTTTAGTCATTTAATTTTTTGTATATGGCAGTATATCATTCATGAGTAAGTAGATAATTGAATATAGTAAGCACCCTGTACTTGCTGTAGGAGAATATGGAAGTTTTTTCCATTAATAAATTAATTAATCAATCTATTTTCCATTCAGGGGCATAATTCAATTTGCTTCATGGGAGGTCCTTTCTTATCCCATCTTATTCACATTTGAGATAAATAGCAAGAATATTTGCTATTAGAATAGAGGTAAACTATTAGGTAGATTTATATCATTAATACATTTTATTAAAAATATCTGTGAGGAAAAAAGCTTGAATTTTGGTAATGGTAATATAATTGCTATCTGGGAAAGGTAATACGGAGCAGATTTTCAGTGGGAGAGAACAACCAGGAGTGCCAAGGTGCCAGAAGGTAACTAGTAGTTACAGACAGTGAATTACACTAGGCACACTTTCTGAAATTAAAGAAAACAAAAAAAGAGTTAAGTGTTCGCGGCTTAAATTTTAATAATACAGTAGTTTTGAAGCAAGTATTGTTTTAGTTCACCTGTGAATTTCTATAGAACTAATGATACAACTCACAGGGGTGTGCTGAGACGGCAGTTGAGACTGGGCATGGTGGCGCATGCCTGTTATCCCAGTTTGTGGGAAGCTGTAAACAGGTGGATCACTATGAGTCTGATCTAGTAGTGAGAGCCTGAGCACCCTGTACACTCTACCCTAAAACACAATCTTTTCTGTATAAAGTTAGAAATTCCCATAGACCATTAAGTCACATGAGCATACCCATGAGAATAGGGGGAAAGGTAACATAAAAATTCCAAGTATCTGCTTGTGCAAAGTAGAAATTTTATTTTCATAATTGGAAACACAGCAACTGTACTTGTGGTGGTAGAAAATTTTTAAAAATCTATTAATTTAAAACTTTTAACATTTCAGAGAATATTATTCATAGACATCTTAAGAAGTGATTATAGATTCATGACTATATTAAAACTAAATTTGAGTACAATGTGAATTTTTAAATTAAATTTAAGAATTTAGAGCAAAAGCCTCACTAAAATACAATAAATCCAGGCATCAAAACATTGAATGAGAGGATTATGAAGAGATAGAAAGGCTTTTGCAGTAGACTCGGTGCACAAGAACTGGGGTAGGATACTTAGAACTCATCACCAATTCACATGGTTCATAAAGGAGATTTACATGGCAGACAAATATGGTTGTATAGTGAGTTATACAAAAAATGTTTCTCCAGCCAATGTTTAAGATATTTTGTGCATACCAATAAGTAAAATATTTTCAAAAATATTTTAAATAGTATAATAGTTTATAAATTATACCCTTTAAAGTCTTGATACCAACTGTTTTATGAGAGTATGTAAAATATTTTTGACATGAATAAAAATGTAAATACGTGGAAGCTGTCTACTAAATGTCCACATGCTTAATTACCACTGGAACTTATGATTTTTTTCCCACTACCAGGGATTGAACTCAGGACTTTGCACTTGCTAGGCAGGCACTTATTCCACTGAGCTATCTCCCTTGCTCAGAACTTAAGACTTTTTAATGAAAGCATCTACAAAGATTACAATTAAGAAATGAGTAATGTGAACACATAGCATATGTGAAGATGTCTGCAGTTGTCAGTAAGTTTGTCATATAATCTACAAACATCCAGAAGTGTTCAAGAGAATATATCACTCAATCTCTCTGTTGGTTAAATCATGTCTATTCAGAGTTCTGTGAAAGAAATGTGCCTGATGATTAATATAATTAATATTATTTATATGCTATTGCTATCTTAAGGTTGTCAAATCTTCTGACACATGTTCAACTTGACTATCATAACAGTCTTTGAAGTAGCTATGCAGGAAAAGTAATGCTTAGAGAAATGATCTCAAATAATATCAAAAAGCTATCTGCTACAATTTTTATGTGGCCTGTCTGGTCATTTCTATGTCAATTGATAAAAATGTTTTACAGAGTTTTTTCAGATCTAAGACTTCCTGGCTTGAAGGTGAGACTTCCACTACTGCCATTACTGCTGAAATCATCTTCACTGTGTCCTCACTCGGTGACCACCAGGTCTCCTTATGTTCTGTCTAACATAGAATCACATTCAGAGTGTTCATAATATACCGTTGTGCCATGTAACTTCAAGGTAAGCTTACAGAGATACTTTGGAGCTGTGCTGTTTATTGGATCACACTTTCGGAGGAACATCAAGCACTATAATCATGTTTATTCCAACGCCCCTATGAATAGCATTTAAGGACATGCCGAGGACTCCTGCCAATCAGATCAGTTAACTACTTCTGCACATGAACCCATCATTCAATACGATCTTCCAGTCATAGTTAAGCTTGCAGAGAACAAAAACAGCAACTATTCTTTTTTTTTTTTTTCAAGACAGGGTATCACTATGCAGTTCAGGCTGGCCTTGAGCTCACTTTTGTAGCCCAGGAGGGTCTCAAACCCACACCAATCCTCCTGCCTCAGCCTCCCAAGTGCTGGGATCACAGGCGTGCACCACCACGCCCAGCCCTAGCAACTATTCTTATAAACAGCCTTGGGAGAGATGCAGTCAGTTCCACTCCAGGATGCCTGCCCCACAAAACTCATATGACATGCTGCATGCTTAATGTTTTATGCAACGAACTTTTAATAATACATAATGGGGCTAGATAATCAATATCACTTCTAATCATCAGCTATTTAGTGTTAAATTTTTAATATGCCCTTTAAAGTTACATATTTTATTTTTTAAGCTTATGCTTCCCCTTCCAATACTTGAAAATCTTTCATTGCAAATATAGAAGAACTCTATTCATCTAACATAATAGGATAATTTTAAAGGAAAAATTACTGAAAGTGAATAAAATTTATTTTATTTTTATTTTATTTATTTATTTATTTTTTGTCTTTTTGAGACAGGGTCTCGCTATGCAGTTCAGGCTGGCCTTGAGCTCACTTTTGTAGCCCAGCCTGGTCTCGAACTTGCACCAATCCTCCTGTCTCAGCCTCCCGAGTGCTGGGATTACAGGCGTGAGCCACCATGCCCGGCTTGAAAGTGAATAAAATTTAGAAATCACTGATATTTATTTTCTCAGAAATGCCTTTGAGAATGTCCCATATGTATTCAGAGGAAATAACATATATAATTCCTTTCTACATATTGAATACACTCCATTGTGACTATAGGGTATAAACAATAAAGAACATTCTAATGCACTGTCTGTGTCACAGAGAATAATTTCTTCTGGAGAGTGGCAAGTGCTTGTAAATGACATAAATTATTGTATGTTTCCTAGAGTCTCAACACTGGCCATGCTGGTAAACACAATTTAGACAGCTTTTATAGCATATAACTATAAGGAAACCCTGAAAAATTCAGACACTGGATTAATAAAATCAGCATATACCTGACTGTATATCATCATTTCTAGATGAAAATATAAGGCAAGTTTCAAAGTCATTTTACAGTACTCTAGCCGCAGAGTGTTAAATCTAAACCTGTGAAGGCTATTTTTTTAATCCTACTTGGGAGCTCACAAAACAGCTTGCCACAAAGAATCAGGAAACGTGCTTCTCTGCTGCAGCCATTCTGTTGAACGGTGTTGATACAATAGATATTACCTGGTACATATACCTTTAGCAGTGCAATATGGTACCAACTCCTTAGTCTAAGACAAGGACTATTTGTGTCTCTCATATATGTTGGGCATCCATACATCAGTGTGCAGAAGGCAAGAGCACAAGGGTCCTATGTTACCTGTCTGAGGAGAGGATGCACCACAGCAAGGACATTTCACCACCATGAAGCCCTGCGTTTAGATAGGGCTGCTGTTGCCTCATTCTTCTCCTCCTCCGAGGAGAGCAAAGGTAATATTTGCTCTGGAATACAAGAAACTAACTCTGGAGACCGAGAGAAAGATGTCTTCACATTTATACACTGAACTAAACCACATTCTGCAAAGAAGAGAAAGACTTTCCTCTTCTGGAATGCTCCACATTAAAAATTGACTGCAAATGCTCTTGCTGACCATTCAGGGAGTGAAAGTATGCAAGAAATCCATGGGGGAAATCTCTTGCAAGAGGAGGAAAGTTAGGAAACTGAACATAAGGCATTTTCAGATCTGGTAGTGAGTTTCAAGAACTCCAAAAGGCAGAAGATTTGGCAAACACGGGGCCTAAGTCAGACCCTGGATAAAGGATGAATACAAAATGATGACTAAAATCGAACCGTAGCACTCCACCTGCACCTGATGGACTGGTTTCCCACTGTGAGCAGAAATAAACTTTGTTCTTCCCATCTTTGGTTGATTTTAATCTTAAACTATTATAACATTCAATAATAACATATTGAGAATAGCACGCAATAAAATAGCATCACTGTCAACAACAGCAGTAAGAGCATATTTTTAAATAGAAGAAGCACTATTTTCCTTAGTCCCGTTTTGCTAACCGGAATGCTTGTCTTAAAAACCTTCCATAAGAAATGCATTTCTCGTTCTGCAGGCTAAAGTGGGATGAGTTGGCCTTTTCTACACCTGTCACAACTCCGAGTAATAAGAAATTACCAGAATTAGCTTCAATGAATCAATTAAGGTGAAAATGGAGATGACCACCAGAGGGTGCAGTGGGAATGGGAACCAGACCCGGCTTTGGAGGCTCAAGAAGGTGGTGCTGAAACGCCCAAAGGCCTTCCCTAATGAGCTGAGTAGTTTACGTGGGAGTCAAAGAAAGTACGCTAAGCACAAATCATGGCATTAGAAAAGGCTGGGCACATATACAGATACTCAGGAATACAAGGCAGTTCAATCTAGGCTTAATGGTGACTTGAAGACTCTACTTACAAAAAATTAGACCAAAGGAGCAAATGTTTCACTACTATAGTCCAGGACAAAAATATTTATGCTTTCATAAGATCAAGGTTTGTGTCCTGTGCTTCATACTAATTCTGGAGCTAAATGCAACAAACATATTTCAAAACCTGGAGTTACCTTTATTACTGGGAAAATTAGAATTGCACTTCTTTACTTTGAACATGTAGGCATAATACACATATATCACACACACATATATTATATATAAAGTTAAAAATTAATGATAAGACCAGTGTTCATTGGTAATGATAGAATGGAATATATTAATCACAAGATTGAAGGGTTGTAGTCCTTCAACAAATCTGTAACCTGATAGTTGTGAATATCCTATGTTTATTTTTACATTTGTGAGGAGGCCGCTAAATCATTGGCTACAAAATTTAGAAAGAAACGAAAGATCAATATCCACACGAATTATTTTTTCTGATTTTGGTGGAATTTGTTTCTCAAAGGTTTGCTCAAGTAGATGTGGAGTAGTTATGATAGCCCCCGGGAAGGAGAAATTTAATTTGAATTTTATAGATCAAGCAAAATATGATGAATTTACTTTCTTGATTTTTTTTAAACCATAGAGTAGCATGCTGTGTTCCCTGGGGTAGCAGGCAATTTAAGTGCTCAACACACACAGGCCAAATAGGACCAAACATTGTACTTCAGAACTAGGTCACCAGGGCCATAGCAGGCAGATTAGCAGATAAAGCATACGATAGACAAAATATTTTAAATGAATCACTGTCATAAAGTCACCACCTCTTTCTTCTTTTTATGTCAGTCATGAATGCTAGAGAGTGTGGGGGAAAATAGCTAGAAAGGCATTATAATAAAATTAATTTATACCTGCAAGTTAGTGAAGCCAACTATGGTACAGACCTCTACAAGCTGAGCAGAAATAATTGTTTCCTGCTTTACCTTATGGGTGGTGGGTATTTTGTCCCAGCAATGAGAAAAGCAACTAAGGAAGTCTGTAAGATTTGTTTGTGAGGTCTCATTTGTTTCAGTATCTACAGAGTGAAATAATTCATAGATATATAGAAAGACAAAAAATGTGAGAATTGTGAAAGCCTTATGCATTTTACTATCTCTAATTTCTCTCTCTTAAAAGCTCAGTCGAGTTACCCATTATTTCTACCACAGATGTGCTCCATTCATACTGTACCAATTTGCATTTATTTGTAAATTACCATGGTAAAACGTTTCCTAATGTTGTGTGAATATACATGTACTTGCTCACCTCTACAACTGGATTGCAGTTGTGTGCAGATCAAGCACCTCACTGTGTCCATAAACTATGACAAATTTCCAATAAAAATTCATCAAAAATGAAATGAAAAATTTATTTATTGATAATATGAATATGTATTATAATCAAAGAAGCATTTAATCTTTAAAAACTTAGCTACAAAAACAGATCACTTATCTACTAGTTGGGGCTTGCCACATTGCTTAATGAGAGTATATTTCATGTGTTTTGATTTCATGGTGCTGGGGATTGAACCTAAATGTGTAATCTCCCCTCTACCACCCAAAGTCCTGGGACTTCAGGTATAAATCACCACTGCCAGGCCAGACCTTGTACATAAAAATGAGCTAGAGAACACATTTTAATATGAGTACACTATGTATGATGTTTATGATTAATTCATTTATTAGGTAACCACATTTAGGATTGCTATTTTAAACTTAACCAGTTTCAGAAATTGGGTAATTCAAGCTTGATTAGATAAAACCACCCATACTTCTATTGGGAGGGAACTATTCAAACTATTACATAAAGTTGATCATTGATGAATAGTATTTCTTATTGTTTTTTCTGTGCTAAGTAATGAATCAGCAGTAGCCTTGGGACACAGGAGTGACATATACAGGTCCCTTCTTGGTTAAGTACTTTCACTGGTTTAAGAAAATGGTGGTCCTTGTTCCTTGTGTTTAGTGTTGCTTTTTTTGATCTTGTATATTTTCAAAGTAGTTTTCAGATATAAACATCTGTTCATTTGGCTTATACTTATGATAACAACAGTTTGTTGGGTTTTATTTTTCCAAATGCAAGATAAAACAATAATAAAATATTAGTCAAATTAGTGTAATGTACCACACTTTTAAAAAAAATAATGTGTTTTTCCTGCACTAGGATCGTCAAGGACAATGAGGTGGTTTGGCCAAAGTTTATTTTGTGGAATCCAATTCTAATCCCCTGAAAAGTTAAAAAGAGCATGCATCTTACAAAAATATTTTAGTCATATATTTAACTCAAATATTTATACAAAGAAGACATTTAAAAAAAAAAAAAAGCTTTGAAGCAAAGCTAAAGGCCTGGTTGTTCATTTACTGCTTCCCTCAATAGTTTCCACCCTTCTGGAACTAACTCTACATTGCCGAGCTAACCTGCAGCACTCCTTGTTTTCAGAACCTACTGCGGTTGCAACAGAATCACAGAAGATTTCATCTAAAGGAAGGATTTTATGTTATTCTAGAAAAATATATAGACAAGAAAAAGACCAATGGTTGCTGAGGGTTCAGTGGCAGAAGAGTGGCAGAGAAGTAAGAGTGGGTGGAAAAGTGGGATTTATGGCAGTGGATCTATCTGTAAGATACTGTCATGATGGGGGCAGAGGACTGCATGGATTTTGACATCTGTCAAGATCTGTAAAATGTACAGTGTGAGCAGTGAACATTGAGATGAACTATGGGCATTAATTAATAATAAGTTATCAAACGTATGTGATGAATAGTAATGTACCATGCTAACAGGACAGTGATAACTTCATTCTTTCCACTACTTAGATTCCATGTGTGGGCCATCCAGATAGCTCAGTGGACTAAAGTGCCTGCTTGAGCAGGTGCAGGGACTGGGATTGGATCACAGGTGTGCCATGCCAGGCCCTGCCCCTGGGGCATGCTAAGATGGCGATTGAAACTGAGCTTAGTGGTGTGTGCCTGTAATCCCAGTGCTTGGGAGGCTGAAAGTAGGAGAATCAATATAAATTCAATCTGTGTAGTGAGACCCTGTCGGCCCTTTACTAAATACATTAAAAAAAAAAAAAAAAAAAAAACTCCTTGTGTCACCCAACACATGTTCTGTACTGACAGTGGTTCTTTGTGATAATATGAAAGCATAAGTTCTGAAAAGAAAAATATTTTGATAGGAAAATTTGTAGACAATTATAGTATTTGATTGGTAATTAGTACTGAAATTGTAAATACTGCTCATTATAGCTTTCCTCCCCATGTGGTCTGATCCAGGTTGTTCAGCTAGGTAATCCAGTCTTTTCTTCTCAATGCACTGAGAACTTGGTTATATTACTGATGTGACTGGGGTTATTTCTGATTCTTATTTCAACTGGATATGTCAACAAGATAGTGCTTACCTCAAATCTGAAAATATTTCGTATGACTATTGTTCCATATTGCTCCACTTTTCCCATGAAGGCTGGGGCTAGTAGTCCATGTAGGAGTGGGAGATCATGGATTATGGTGATGCTTGCTGTTTTACTCTCTAACGGAGAGAAAATCATTAGGCAGCCCCTCAAAGGCCAGATTTCATGAAACTCCTCTTGAAGTGCAGTTGAATCAGGATGGGTTTGATGTACAGATTCATCATAGCTAGATACTGAACATAGGATTTAGGTTCAGATCTAATGTATTATTTTACAACCTAATGTAACAGAATAACAACCAGTTTAATAGATGAAACAATACAATCACTCCAAAGGCCTTCGTGCTCAGCAGATAAGACAGCTCACCCCATGAAACTGGAAGTCTAAGTCTAGCCTTGGTAGAGTGAAATAATATACCTGAGGGAAAAACATGGATATTTTCCAAGAAAAATTAATCCAAATTATCCTATAGATTATTAAATGAAGTTTTAGTCACAAGGAAGCATCTGGATCAAAATATACACCATAGAAGAATTTGATAGATCAATGAACAAGCCAGCAATTGCCAGAAACATTAAGTAACTTTCCTGTCATATATTTTCTAGTACTGCAGCATTAGGGTATTTATTTGCTCTCATTCTGTTTTTCTAATGTGTGAATTCACAGGTGTAAGTTTCCCTCTAAGAAGTGCTTTCATTGGATCCCATAAATTCCAGTAAGTTTTGCTTGAATTTTCATTGAATTATAGATATTGTATAATTGCTTGTTTAATTTCATCTGTAACATATCTCTGACTAAACAAAACAGAAAAAGGAGAATATTTAAATAAAGGACATTTTATAGGGAAAAAATAGCTAGGATAGATATACAGCTACTTTCTCTTATTTCAATGAGAAGAAAGATTTGTACTAATAGTGTTTAGACAAGATATCATGTCTACATCTTGTACTCCAAATAACTACTACGAAGACAACTATATGTAATGTATTAATTATTATAACTGTCCTACTAACCTGTTTTGGAACTTTCTCATTGCTGTTTCTTTTTCATTGAAATTAATGAAATTTTTAAAAAAGAAAATAGCTAACCAGAAAATAACTTTGTAGAGCTAAAACAAGGAGCTCTCACTTGTTTGCAAAATGAATATTATATTGTCGTGCAGGGAAATTCTCCAGAGGCCTAAATGATTAGAGTTATTTTGCTTTATAAATGAAAATGTGTCAATGTAACCTGACACTGCCAGTTCAAGTTAGTTTTGAACCATCAGATATCATTTTAATGGCAATAAATGAAGTTCACAAATGGGAAGCCATCAAACGATGTTTAAAATGTAACTGTTTGCAAGTCACAAGTATAAGCGTACAGAAACAAAAGTTATTAAAGAAAAGCTGAAACAATCTTAGAAGACATCAAAACATCACAGTCATAGGCTGCACAGAGAAAATATACAGAAACATATCTTATTTTTAATGTCATCCTTTATCTGAACTTTTGAAAGCCAATGAGAAGAGAGGCTACACTACGTGGACTGAAGGCAGCAAGGGCTAGGGTGAGGTTAGCGTTCTGTATCTCAGTAAACCTGGGTGTTCCTGGACATAATCTACATTAGTGTTTTATTTATTTATTTATTTATTTATTTATTTATTTATTTATTTATTGGTCTTTTTGACACAGGGTCTCATTATGCAGTTCAGGCAGGCCTTGAGCTCACTTTTGTAACTCAGGCTGGTCTTGAACTCACACTGATCCTCCTGCCTCAGCCTCCCAAGTGCTGGGATGACAGGCATGTGCCACTACACCTGGCCAGTGTTTTAAAATAATTTAATTATCCTCTGACCCAGTATTACATATTACATATGCGTTATATAC
>PVJA010040444.1:0-18507 GCA_004027025.1 Myocastor coypus | reverse complement strand
TCAGCATGAGCCGCTCCCAAATGATGGCGCCGGCTTCCTGCTTCCAGGTTGTCCTGCGGCAAAAAGCAATTTAGCTGTAATCTGCTTTTGCCTGGCAACCGACGTAGTAACTAATCAGATTTGACTGTGCGAGTGATGGTGATTGGTGGGCGAAGTGCTATATATGAGGGAAGCGCGGGCTGGAGGGTGAGAAGAGGTAGAGATGTAAAAGGGTGGAGGATCTTGTTAGATCCTGGCTGCTGTACTGAATAAAAGTCTACAAGCTTAAGTCCGGCGTTCAAGCCTTTGTGTTGCGGCGCCGGACACATGGGCTCCTCGGAGGGGTGGTGAGAGGGACCCTACAGGGGTGTGTGGGTGCGGAGGAGTATAGCAGGGTAGAGCGGGGAACTTTTAGTCTGGGTCTGGGGAGTGGGGAGTCTTGGTGATCTGCATCTTGCAGCTGCCTCGGGCTGCCGCTTGCTCATCTCCGTTTGTAAGCTGCAGCTCCCATTGTCTCTAGAGCTCTGCAGCTGCACTCGGCAGCTCCGCTTGGGGAGCTTCTCTGTCTGGCAGGGGTCTCCCGACTGGTGCTGCTGATGTCGACACGGTGCCAGGACAGAAACCTTGACAGGGAAGCCTTGCGAAAGCAGAAGCCTGTGATGGAGACTTCCTCCAACAGAACCCAAGGTGGAGCAGATGTTGATGAGTTATGTGGCAACTATGATGTCACATAAGGCATAGAACATTGGCCAGTGGTTGTGCTTTGATCCTAAGCATGCATGGCATAAATGGTTTAATAGTATACAAAGAAAATAACAACTGCAGAGTATCTCGAAGAAGTTGTCCTAGAGGATTGGGATGGCAGCTCACTCACAGCAGAAGAAAAACAAAAACGTTTTCACCCAGGGAACTATGCGCAAAAGTTGTGGAGCACACTGGTGAGCTGACAGATAATGGGCAGGGACAGCATTGCAAAGACTTACTAGGACAACAGGAAAATAAAGCAGCAGCATCAACTGTACCCTATGGGAAAGGACAGGAAAACAAAACGTCAGTGCTGTCAGTGGAAGGAATACTCATGTGTGGAATGTGCAGTTGCCGTGTGTGAAGACCGCCGTGGGTGTGACAGCTGACACAGAGCTTATTTCTGGGGTGGCCTTTCATTTGTAGTTTACATAGGTTTTTATTTCTGGTGTCACCGTTTTGGCTTTGTAAGCAAGGGAACAGCTGACGTGGACGTGCTGATGTCTGTTCTGGGCACTCTTCCATATTTGGTATTTTATTTTGCTGGCAACTCCCTTCCCTGCTAAGTGCATGCTGAGCACGATAGTGGGAGGCTCTCAAGAAGCAGGAAGAGAGGGAAGGTGACAAGACTGTCACATAGGAAAGGAACGCTAAGCACAGGTGCTGTCAGTATCCGTGCGACACGTGCACGGGACACGCAGTGGTCATGTGAAGACTGCCTTGCGTGTGACCGTTAAAGCAAGCTCTATTCTCGTAGTGGACTTTGGTCTGTGTTTCCACTGTAATTCACACAGGTTTTCATTTTCTATGTTATCTTGGGGCTGCCGTAAGCAAGAACAAAGCTGATGTGAAAATGTTGATGCTTTTTCATACACTCAATACACGTCAATAATGCATGCTTTTATAATTTTTCCTGTAACTCCTGTTTAATATAAGAAAATTCATAAAATTTAAATTAATAATTCATCGACAGGAATATTCTGAAGAATCTATGCCTAGATGACCAAATTGGTGTTATACTCCAAGTTGAGGTTATGCCCCCAGTGGCCCCGGTCTCCCTCTAGGTCCTTCTAAAGTTCCCACCTTGACCCAGAGAGCCCCCCAGGGTGGCTGAACCTTTGACACAGTGGATTTCTTAGGGACACTGACCCAAGCCACAGCACGCACTTTAAAAACAGAACAAGGCAAGACAGACTCAGGCTATTTACTAAAAGACAAACTGAGGCCAACCTGAAAACTTCAGTCAGAACGGCTGCTTTTTCTGAGTCACTATCCCACTGCGGCAGGCGCCAGCTATGGAGCCTGAGTGCTAGTCCTGGGCGCTGTGATGTCATGTCACTTGCGGCCTAGCACTAGAGACTGGAAACAGGTGGATTCCACACCTTGGGCATCCTGGGGCTGAGGGGTGGGGGATGGATGTGGGTGCTTCCCGATCCTTCCGCAGTTCAGAGACAACCTTCCGTGGCTAGCTGTCATCCCATGAAAAGCAGACGAGCCCCCATGTAGAGCCCTGCTGGGCCCCCGATGCCCGATCCATGGAGCCTGAATGCCCTCTGTGCGCTTTCGCCACCCCATAAACCGCAGAGCGGAGCCTGCGGGCTGCCGTGTGGCATACGAAGTGTTGGGGTGCAGGTGGGGGAGGGGCATGCGCTGCAGCAGTGACTAAGCCATATGGTCCCCTTTCTGTAGGCTTTGACTTCAACATTTGGCCAGGTTTTGCCTTCCAGAGTGCGCGGCTTGCTGATGGCAACGACACGTGGTCACGGAGAAGGAGGTGGGGCCAGGCTGCGGGGGCGCACAGCAAGCGCAGTGGCTGGCATCCGCAGACGCTCTGTTGGCTCCAGCTGGTGGCATCCGCGAGCACTCCTTGTGTCTCCGCGGGTGCGGGGAGGTGGGCAGGGTCATTTGTGCCAGGATCCGTGCGCCTCCACTCTCAGAACCAGGAAGTGGAGATCAAATAGGACGATGGTCATCGCAAAAAATTAAATGCTCACTGCAGCGGCCAACACAAAAAGCATTTTAGAAAATGTTATTTAAGGACCTATGAGAGAGATAGCTCAGGACCCTAAGCGCAGGCACAGGGAAAGGAGTTCAACTCCCAGTACCACAGGCTGCGCTGGCCCCACCCGGAGGAGCACTGAGCCAGCCACTGAGTCCGGGCGTGATGGTGCACGCCTGTAATCCCAGTGTCGGGGAGGGTGAGAACAGGAGGACCACCAAGAGTCTAAGCTGCGTAGTGAGATTCTGTACCCACTACATAAAATAAAAAGGAGTATGTTATTTGTATGATTCAACATATTGATAAATTTGTTTACACAGAGACATCAGAGTCACTTGACAAGTAGAAAGCTCTGCCAAGTGTGTTTTCACATTTATTTTGATGGAAAATGTCTAGGAAAGTGTAAGCTAATTTTTAGGGGAGAATCTGTGGTGCATTTTATTTTTAAAGAGAATAAAAAATAGAAATAAAATTAGAAACTATAGAATTTCCCTACACAAAATAAGAATTCAATAATACTTGTTATATTACATATTGCTGTTTTCAAATTAGTTGTTCCAATTAGGAGATGTAAGCACACAAAATTGGTGAAAAAGTAAAAAAAAAAAAAATTAAACAATTACTGTTCCTTTCAATAGGCCTATAGAAATCAGCAGCACAACAACAAAAGCTTTTAAAGCAGCTTTCTACGAAGAGAAGGATTCAACTTGAAGAGGTTTCCCTAAGTGTCCAAATGGATACCTCGCTGAAGTATTAGTAATAGCTGCAATTCCTGAGTTGCTGTTCTCTGGCCTCTTAGAAAGGCAGAACCCCTTACTCGAAGTCGTGCACCTGGGTAACAGCACAGCCAAGGTCTGAACTCAGAAGTGAGCACTTCACACACACTAAGGCATTGACAGGGCCGTGAGTGAGCCTCTGACCCACGAAAGTACTGGCAGCAGCCGGTCCGTCTGGGGTGGACCTGACTCCAGGACACTTGGACAGCAGTCCCTCGTGATAACAGTAACTTCCACAGGAAGACTGATGTCTGCGAACCACCCAGATGAGAGCCGAAGCCAGCCTCCATAGCCATTCTATCGGGGGAGTGTGTGCACAATTATCCCTTGGATAAGATTGCTAGAAAGTTCTCTCCCTAAGGACTTTGGATGAAGTTTTAACATATATTGAAAAGACCATCATTTCTCTCCTCATGCTGATGGCTATAGAGTAGTATATATTCTTCATTTCAAAACAGTGAATTTCATTAGTCTAGAGACAAATGCAAACTTAATCACCAAAGAAGGAGAAAGTTGGTGGATAGAAAAGTCTTTCTAGGGGCTGGTGAGATGGCTCAGCGGTCTAGAGTACCTTCTGTAGCAAGCTTTGGCAACTGCAGGGACTGTGGTTCAGTCCCCAGCAACACATGCTGTGCTGGCCCCAAGTCCAGGGCAGGCTGAGCTGGCCATTACATAAAAAATGTCTTTCTAAAGGCAGAACTCATCATTTCCACTTAACTAAAATCTTCTACAAGACTAGAACATTTCCCTGAGAGAGGCTGGTAGATCTATAAGACAGACCGGACTATTTTTAAAAATATCACAATGCTTGTACTCATCTACTCTTAGTGAGCAGTTTTCAAGGGCTTGTGCTCCAGAACATTCCCCTGCACAGACCTGGAGGCCTGAGTGAGGCAGAGCATGGCCTGAGTCCTCTCCCTGCTCAGGTCAGTTGCCCATCCAGAGGCCCGGATCAGGCAGCCCCTGAGGCCCACATGGTTCTTTCCTCCGGGGCCGGTGCTACAGCCTGGTTCGGAGCACGCTGCCCTGCGTCAACCCTGACCAGAACAATCACCACAGATCCGTGGCTCAGAGTACCACAGAACTGTTACCAACCGCTGTGGAGCCTAGCATGAATCCTAGTGGGTTAAAGTCGGAGTTTTCAGGCTGGCCCCTTCTAAAGGTTCTATGGGGACCCCGGCCCTGCCTGCTCCAGCTTCTCCAAGCTCCCTGTGCCCGTGGGTATGCTGCCTCTGCTTCCTTCTGCTCCTGTGCCCACGTCTCCTTCCTCTAATCCTGCTTCCCTCCTACAGAGCTCTTGTGAACCCCAGACCCACAGGCAGAGCCCATGCCCTCTCCTCTCAAAGCCCTCGTCTTAATCACTCTGCAGTCTCTGCAAGGGCAGGTGGCACCAACCCAGGCTTTGAAGAGAGAACGGAGATGCCTCTGGTGGCCAGGCCTCAGCTGACCTGAGGGCCAAAGACCGGAGATCATGCTGGACATGGGGCAGACTCTCTGGCCAGCCGCTCCCAGCAGAGGGGGCTGCTGGGAGGAGACACCAGCCAGAGGGCTTACCCAAACAACACTGTCCCCATACCACAAAGCTCTGTGGTTTACTTGCAGACAAGGTTGTGTACAACCGGGAAAGAGCTCCATCTTAACCCTTCCCTCATGAAAGAGTAGAATAAGAGATGGATACACAATAAACAACCCTGCACTTTCTAGCAGCAGAATGCCAAATGCCTTTTTAGATTTATATATCACATGGTTTCCCACTAGGGCACATTGTTGGCTATGACATTTTCTGAACCATTAAATCTGTTTCCATGGCTAAATTTCAAGAGCCAATAAGGAAAAATAGTAGAACTTAATTGGAAAATAAAACAGATTGAGCCCAGAACATCTCAGGTAATGAGCAATAGAGATATTGATTTCATTATTTAAATAACTTTAACCCTCAATGGTAATTAACACACAGAAAGAGACTGCTTGTTTAAGGCCACTGATAAGACGAGTGCGTTCATTTAGAGTATTGAAGGATATTAGTATCCAGGAAGTCATCGATCTGTTCCCTGGAATTAAAGTTGGTGGAAACCTTACCAGTCCTGTGCATGAAACCACCCATGTGAAACGAGGTGATAGGACAAAAGAAATTCTTGCCAAAAATTGGCTTTCCTATCGTAGAACCAACCTTAAGCAGGAGAATTCTATGCCCTCTTGTCCACTGTGAACACTTGTGGTTATAATCCAGAGGGGAATAAGAGAAAAAGCTGCCGGGGTCAGCAACTGGAAAGTAAGTTCGGGTGTAGCAGAAAGACTAAGAGCACCCTCTCTGTGGCTAGTGGGCTGGAGTGGCTCAGAGAAGGGTTTCCACAGGCCACGCACTGCCTACCAACATAGTGGAAATGATTGCGTGGGTCCATTTGGGATCTTACCCAAGAAACTATTATCTTTTTCTGTTTCTCAGTCTTCCCAGTTTCTCCAAGCTAAGGACTTGGTTGCAGGAGGCAAAAGACCTGGCTCGTTATCGTGGCTCATAAGCTCCCCAGCTGTGCCTATTCTGGGATCCTCTAGACAGAATATTTTCAGCCTTCTGATTTTCAAAACTATTGCTAGGGAGTAGCTCAGAAATGGGGAAGATATAGCTTTCAAGGACATTCACATAATCCACCAAAAATGAAATAAATCCTTATGTCTTAGTTAAAATGTAGCCAGCCAACTTAGGTAAAGCAGCAAGAGGCTGAAGGAGAAAATGAACGGTAAGGGAAAGGCCCTTGCTTGCCCGTGGGTTATGGCTCCGCTGCGTGAAGACACCAGCAAACAGGGTCTCGTGGCAGCAGGGCGGAGGTCTGGCTGCATGAGCCAGGGAGGCAGCCGCCGTGGGAGCAGAGGGAAGTGCACCAGAGAGCCTTCTTACGTCTTTGCCTAGGAGACAAACGGCAGGGAAAATGCCCTCCTCTGAAATGCCTACTAATTCACAAAGGGACTAGATGGGCACACGTTTCTAAAAGTAGGTTTTCAGGATGTATGAAGCGCCCTGTGGGATTCCGCCTTCAAGTACTTGTTCTGAAGAAAATATAAGCTGGTATTTACTTTCCAAATGGCTTCCATTAACATTTGAATAGCTGAACATCAGAAGCCATGTAGATCGTCATTAAAAGGAACGGTTAGAGTAAGGTAGGTCTGTCCGGGAAAACCTCCCGCCATAGCTAGATGTCATGCTTGAGATTTTTAATATTTAGCACCATGGGGCAATTGCCATGACATAAATGTGTGGCATGTTAGAGCCTAGAAATTTTGAGAGAAGGTGTGGCCTTAGAGTCATTTTCATTCCTTTCTATTTTATATATTCCCACCTCTTCACAAAACACAGTTAATTTTGTGAATGGAAAGACAGCTTCTAACACGCTTAAAGAAGTGTGCGTCTCTATCCATGGGCTCACGTACAGTCGCACCGTAGGTGGAGGCGAAGCGGCAAGAGGAATCGGCACTCAGAAGGGACGCGGAGAGGCCGAGGCGCGCTGCGCACGGAGCCCAAGAGGGCCGTGAGGCAAACTCCAGCGAATCACGGCCTAAGGGTCCAAATGGCGGGGAGCCTGAAAGAGTAAAGAGGATCCGGGAGGCGCAATGCAACTGGGAAGGGGCAAGAAACTGACCAGGGCACCACCGGGATGGGGGCGGGGGCAAAGAAAGACAGGAAGGGAGAGAGGCGTATCTGTGCGTGGGCAGGACAGCTCCGGCAACGGTACTGCGGATTTCCACTGGTCTTCTGAAAAGAATAGTTAACGTTTAGCAGTTTTTGTTTCTTTTTTATCTTTTCCTCATTCAGCCTTTGAGCAGGGTCTCACTATGCAGCTCAGAGTCGTAGCGATCCTCCTGTTTTCAGCTATGGGATTCTAAGCTTGCACCAGCACCACTCTGTGGCCGAGTCAGCGGTGCCTGGAGGCAGGGCAGGTGCAGCATGTGGTGCCCGGGATCGAATCCCGGTCCCTGACCTTGCCGAAGAAGGTGCTTAGTCTACTGAGCTATCCTGCTGGCCCTCTCTTTTATTTATTGATTTTTTTTTTTTTTACTAATTTTTTGACTACTTGTGCGTGCTTATCTCTGGTTCTCTGAACGACTAATTTAAAGACAACAATATGCAACAGAACAACCACTGTTGTTCCTATCATTTTGTTTAGCAAAATTCTGAATCATTTCTAATTTTTTTTTTTTTTTTTTACTAACTTTTGTTCTCTTTAACCATTTCTTTTCCTGAGGTTCCTCAAATTTTAAAAGCTGCAGATT
Source organism: Myocastor coypus (assembly GCA_004027025.1). Lineage (NCBI taxonomy): Eukaryota > Metazoa > Chordata > Mammalia > Rodentia > Myocastoridae > Myocastor > Myocastor coypus. Next base: position 10,743 of record PVJA010040444.1, on the reverse strand, counting down.
TGCTATGGAAGACTGCACAGCCGACAGGGCTTCAGGGTGCGGAAATGCGCTGGTCCCGCCTGACATTCCTCACAATTAGTCTCAACACAAAGGCAATTTGGCACTTTGGAGTCAAAAAGCAAAGCCTCACCTAAAGCTTTGTACTGGGGGCAAAGAAAGCCAGCCAGTGTCACCTGCCCCAGACTCTGGCCTGACTCTGAAGTCTTCTGGTGATAGTTAACCAGTATTGATTACAAGACCAGTCAATATCTGTTGACTATGTATTGACAACCCTCCCATTCACTATTTGCTCAATCAATTGATAATATCCCGGTGCCTAAATGTCATAAAGCAAAATGGGCTGTGGAAATTTCACGTCAAGATTTCGATAGTTTCTCCTCCCCACCTTACAATCTGCTTATTTTTATTATCGCTGGCGCCAGGCTACATTAGAAGGAGCTGAGCCAATAGAATGGGGCAGCGCTTTCGTTTGGTTTCTCCAACAGCTTTCTTAGGTTTCCTAGTCACATGTCTGCAGATTCTTTGATACTGTAACGACCCCTTGATACTTCCTGTGTAGTTACTTTCTTCTCTGGTTTTATTGCCCTTTTATAACTCAACAAGTAGCTAACTGTGCAATTTGCACTCATTATAAAAATTTATAGACTAGTTAAAAAGGCAATATCTGGACACTAAGTAGTTGGAGAAGTAACATAACACTAACCAAGTGCTTAGGAAAATCTTCCCCCTTCTACTGAGGGTGCACTCTTTTATTAAGGTTCATTAAAGAAATTAATAAATGCAGTACCAAGACATGTGGCTCAGAAAAGAGAAATTTTCTGAAAAAAAAAAAAAAAAAACTAGAGGCAAAGAGACAGATGCAGAGTCCAGTGGGGAGAAGGAGGACAAGACCTGGAAAAACTGAAGCTCATGGAAGGTAACAAGACAGTGCAAAGCGCCGTCAGGCACAGCAAGGTGAGCGCAGTGAGATGCTGCCCTTGGGAGGGGTCTGGAAGTGCGGCTCTTGGAGAAGTCAGAGTCGAGTAGCTGCCGAAGGGAGAGTAGGGCCAGGGAAGGGGGGAGAGGCCGTCCAAGCATGCCGGGACAAGCAGGCTTAGCGTTCTGCGTCACATAGGGTGACTGTCATAACCATGTGCCGCGTATCTCACAGTGGATCAAAGAGGAGACCCAGAGTGGACCCACCGGGGAGGACAGACAAAGTCCGAAGGTGCCGAGAGTGTTTGTTACCCTGGTTGATCACTAGCTGTCTACCTGGGAATCACAATATGATGTTATAACCCATAAGCACATACAAGCGTTTTGTTCAATCAAGATACAACTTTAAAGTTAAAAATGGAAATGCAGGCACTTTGTGATGTAAAGCACAGAGACAAGAGAGCTCTTCTTTGTCACCTGTCTCTATGTTTATTAGTGCATGTTGGTGTGTACAATAATTGTGCTCACACTGAGGAGTCGATACATAGACATGGCACGTCCTGACCATGCACGCTGCCTCTCCCCCAGCCTCCCTGCCCTCCTGCTGTGGTGAATGCACTTAATTAGTTGTGTCACCCATGGAGACTGGATGCAGAGACCAGCAAGTGTACTGCCAGTAGTGAGCACCCAGTGCATGGCCAAGCTCCGACCTGACCGGCAGGGGGAAGAATGTATATGCAGTTCTGGTTCTGGTTCTGGTTCTGGTCTGGCTCTGCGTCTAGCTCCAGGTCTCGGGGGTGATTAGGTCTCTTCTGATACAATTTAGTGCAGCTACAGAAATATACCTGCAAAGCATGGGCCTCGCTGAGACAAAGGAACAGAAGTGCTTGACATTTTACATAGGAAATAAGCGGTCTTATGACATAGCACGGGGTGATGTCTGGTCAGGTAACTAGGACAGCATTTATGAGAAACCAACCTAAGGAACAGAGACGTCAGCTCTAGGATGGGGACTGGGTGCAGTGTGGCATCGGTTCTGTTCTTTTTCCCACTTTAGTCCTTTCGTGGATCCTTTCCCAGCTCTGCAGTCTCCCTCCCTCTTTCCTATTGTCTTTCTTTTATAATTTGTTCTTTATTTATAGTTTGAATCTCTCATAACAGAGAAAGTTGACGTTTAGTTTCTATATTTGAGTAAGTTTACTTAGTATTATGGTCTCAAGACGAATGCATTTTCTACAAGTGGCTCAAGCCTGTCTTTTCCGTGGCCATGTGGTACTCCACTATGGGCCAATACCATAGGGCCTTTGTCCCTTCATCTGCTGATGGACGCACAGGCTGCAGTCATGACCCACCTGGTGTGAGCTGTGCTGCAGTAAACGTGTAATAAACACGAGCATGCATGGAAGTATGTAAAGTGATGACTTTACCTCTTTAGAGAAGATGGCAAGAAGAGGTACTGCTAGTTCAAAAGGAATTTCTAGTTTTAGTTTTTTGAGAAATCTGCCTAATGAGTCCCATAGTGGCTCCACTAATTTGCATTCCCACCAGCAATGGAGACAGTTTCCCTTTGCCCTGCAGCCGCCCAGCAATTGTTTTTTGAGCGTTGATAGTGACCATGCTTATTGGACTAAGGTAGACTCTGGATACTGCTTTGATTTGCATTTCCCTGGGAGCCAAAGTTGTTGAACGTTTTTCAGGTGTCTACTACGAGCCGTTGTGCTTCTGATGAGCAGTGGCCATCCATTTGAATGGGCCACTCTTACCTGTGTCTTTTATTTTGAAGGAAATATTTTTGTCATTCATGTATTCCAGATATGAGTTCGCTGAGAAGTAGCTCACAACCATGTTCGTTTATGTCTAGTTGTCCCCCCAAAGCCTCATGCAGTCGTGAGACGAGGACTCATGAGTCACTGGGATTATGCGTTTTAGTACTGATGACATTATGGGCCTGAGTACTGTTGGGAATTATGGGTGTGGCCTGAGGTAGACAGGCTAAGGCAGAGAGCCTGATGTAACATAAAGAGAGACAGAGAGACAGACTCTCAGGTTGTTGCTCTGCTGCCCTGTTTGGTTGGCTGCCTCTGTCACCATTTTGTTGCTGTTCCACCCCCGTGAACTGGATGCTCTCTGCCCTGTTCCACTCAGCCTTGGGCCAGCTGAATACGGACTGAAACCTCCATGAACTGTGAGCTAAATAAACCTTTCCTTCCTTCATTTTGAGTGCTGGGTATTTACCCCAGCAACGAGTAAAAATTAACTGAGACCCATGTTTTCCCCTTCTGGAGATCAGCCCTTCACTCCACTGTCTGCTTCCTTTGCTGCATAGAAGCTTTTTAATGGGACGTAACCCCACTCCCTGATGCTTGGCATGGGGTTGGTGCTCTTGGGATTCTGCCAAGAGTCCTTGCTCATGCTTGTGTCCTCAGGAGTTTTACCAGCGTCATTCCCCAGCAGACTCAATGGCTCTGTTTTCTCATCTAGGTCTTCAACCCATTTTCATTTGATTTGGATCTAGAAAGAGGGATCTGGAACTAGATTCGTTCTTTGGCAGTGGATAACCCGTTTCCCATCACCGCTTGCAGGTGAGGCTGCCTTCTCTCTCCCGCCTATTTCTGGCCCTTTTCTCAGAGCTCAAGGGGCTGGACGTGCTTGGGGTTGTCCCTCCTCTGCCCGTTCTGCCGCACCGCCCTGCATGCTTGTTCTCACGCCTGTGCCGTGCTGTTATAATTACTGTAACTTCATAGGATAGCTTGAAGGTGCAGTTACGACACCTCCTGCTCTGTGGCTCGTAATCACTTTGGCTGTTCTGGATTTCTTTGGGTTCTGTATATTTCTTTTTTAATTTTCTAGTTCTGTGTACAAAATTGCATTACGCCTAGTCATCAGGTTGGAGCTCGGGTCCCCTGGCTGCGCCAGTCCTGCCTGCCCCCCAGCGCGGGAGGCCGTGCCTCCCGTTTGTCCTCTTCGCCTCTTCTTCTCAGAGCAGCCCAACTGTCGCTACACAGGCTCTGAACTCCTCATTTATGTCCCTAGGCATTTAATGTTTGCCACACTTTTGAGAACGGGATTGCTTTCTGATTTCTGTCTCGTTTTTATTTTTATTTATTTATTTATTTATTTATTGATTGATTGATTGATTTATTGTCTTTTTTGAGGCAGGGTCTCAATGTGTAGTTCAGGCTGGGCTTGAGCTCACTTTGATAGCCCAGGCTGGTCTCAAACTCACATCAATCCTCCTGCCTCAGCCTCCCAAGTGCTGGGATTACAGGCGTGAGCCACCACGCCTGGCTCTGTCTCATTTTTAATATATGAGAACTCTGTTGATTTTTGTGTGTTTATGTTGTGTCAGACCACGTTGCTGAATTTATTAGCTGTACAGTCTTCTGCTCCTTTTTTTTTTTTTTTTTAGAATCTTTTATTCAAAGGATCATGACACCTGCAAACAAGGTGGCTCATTTGACTTTTTCCTTTCCTATCTGAACGCCTTTTATTTCTTCCTCTTGCCTGATTGCTCTGGCTAGCGTTTCAAGTACTACACTGAGCAGGAGCGCGGACAGGGGACCCCCCCTTTCTTGTGGCTGACTTGGAGAGAGCGTGTTATCAGGTTTTCCCGTAGAGTGTAACATGGCAGTTGAACAGCTCAGGAGGGCAAAGCCTCCCCAGGGCGAGCCTGGCCCCTCCAGCAGGGCACAGCCACCTCTGGGACCGTCCCGGGGGCCATTTCTCTCCCCACCTCCATCAGAGCAACTTCATGGTAAGAAGCGGGCATCTTCTTACTCTGCGCTTCCAGTCCCATTCACTTTCTTCCTCTTTTCTGTGAAAAAGCAAAGCCAATCAACGAGCACATGCAAGCTTGGGCCGCACTCGCTGGAGCTTGCCCTGCACCCCACTCTTGATGGGGTCCTTCGACCCCTGTCCTGCAGAGCCCTGCGACGCCAGCACGCATGCAGGCGTCTGCGCAGGTGGTCTCTCCAATGCCTTCGTGTTCCAGATCCTTGGTCTTCTTTTGGCCCATGCTGTTGGCCTTGGCCTTCACTCCAGGACCCAGCCATGCCGGTCACCTAGGCCTTCATGACCTTAGTTCAAGCATTCCTTGTCCAGCGAGGACTCTGTCCCTTGTTGCCTCCGGAGTCATATTTCCGGCGCTTTTCTGACGTCACTGGCAAATGCCACCGCCTTCCTCCTGCCTCTTTCCCCGTGCATATCCCCTGGCACCACCGTTATGAGAATTGCGAGCAATAGCGAGCCCTGCACGGACCGCATTTACTCCCACGCAGAGCCCCCGCCTTGCTCTTGCCCTCTCGAGGCTGAGTGTGACAGATTACGCCCACCTGAACTCATGGCCACGGCCATGGCCCCGGCCCCCTGTGGCCCTACCTGTCGCCAGGACACCGCACCCATTTCCCCTCCCCATCCAGTCCTCTTGCCTGGGTGAAGAAGCAAACTTGTCATTTCCAGTCACCTCACCTGCCCATAAAAGGAGCCAAGGATTCTTCTCCACTGGAGGGGCTTTCATGGAAGTCCCTGCAGAGCTAGCTCCAGAGCCAGCTCGGTCTCCATGTCACGTGCATCCTGGCAGCACTGAAGCTGAATCCCCTACTGGCTCTCAGGCTCCTCCCCAGCGTGGTGGCTCTTTCCACTGCCCCAGCAGTGGAGACACCAAGGCTGTGTCCTTGGACCTTGTCTCCCTGTCGTACCTTCCCCCCAGTGCCGTGTCTGCCTGGCCTCCCCTGACGGCATCCTCCTCACCTGCCGTCCCACACCCCACTTCCTTCCTCTGTCTCATGCACCAGGCACATGGCTTCTTCAGGATGAGTGGCCTCTCTGTCGCACAGTCCTGCCTCCGATGTCCCTGCCGCCCTCCTTGCAGTTTCCTCAAATTTTTGCTCAGATGCTGCTTTCTCAGAGAGTTGAGGGACATCACCCACCCGCCTCTCATCTCGGCGTGTGCCTCGCGTGGCCTAATTTTCCCCACACCACAAGCCCCAGCTATGCCACCGCTTGGCTCTTTCCTGTTCTGCCCGCAGTGGTGCACAATGTGGTAGTGGGGTCTGTGCACGTCCACTGTGTGGACCTGTGTGGGCCTTGAGCATTCCTCATTCTCAGCTATGTGTGGCATAGTGGATGGCAAGGGTACTGCCTCCGTGGGACAATTTTATTCAATTATTGTCAGTCAGACTGTCTCCTGTAACCTCCTTTTCAAAAGTTGCACTGAGTAAATTTTAAGACACTTGAGTTTCTTAATTTGATTTACTTCAAAACTGTCAAATACTTAGTAAAACGTCTGTATGCTTACTGTCCTTATATCAGGCTCAGACTTTAGAAAGTGACACTTGTGCTTTTCACACACTTTCAGGGATTTCATACAGCGAGCTAAAATAGCAAATGAACAGTAGGGCTCTGGAGAGACTGTAAGAGAGAAAGCTACACTCGCAAAATGTGCCCCAGGAGTCTGGAGGGACTGTCTCGAGCCTGCGATTAGAGTACATGTCAGTCTTCTCATGGGAGGGAATTTCACAGTCACCCCTGGGACTTCTTTTGAAAAGTAAAATGAAGATTATCAGCACAGTTTAAACCTTCAAGGACTGTAAAAGTGAACAGTAGAAAGGCATACACTGGCTTCACCATCGGTCAGCTGCACACCAATATGGACAGAGCTTCAAAGAGCATGGAAAATAAAAGAATGCATAGTCATTCATGTATATGTTCATGTTGGTTATATCCTAAAATCATCATGCTTGGGAGAGACCAGATTAAATGAATTAAATTCAGTTTTCTCTTTTTACTTCTTACTATGATAAATCAATGGTTTAAAATAGTTTATGTAGAAGGGCTGGCCAGATAGCTCAGTGAGCCCAAGTGCCTCCTTCAGCAGAGCACAGTGGCCGGGGTTTGATGCACCACACTGTGCTAGCCCCACCCCCAGGGCATGCGGAAATGACGGTTACGACTGGGCATGGTGGCACTTGCCTGTCATCCCAGTGCTTGGGAGGCTGAAAACGGGAGAATCATTGAGTCCAATCTATGTAGTGAGACCCTGTACACCCTGACCTAAATTCATAAAAAAGTATATGTAGAAAATTTTGATTTAGATGAAAAAGGAAAAGACTGAAGAGACACAATAAAGTGTAAGATACAACATTAGATTAGATCTAAGCAAGGGATTATTTTAAAACATGCTTAAGACAATTGGAGAAATTTAAATATGGACTGGGTACTGCAAACTGGGGCACTGATCATTGTTCCAGTTAGGATGGCGATGCTGTATCCTCATGAAGGTTGTTCTGACCCTCAAGGTAAGCAGAGTAGAGTAAATGGGGGTGATCTATTATGACAGCTAAACTTATTTTCAAACACAGCAATCGATGTTTATAACCTAATATTTATGACCATAATACATAAGTGTATGATTTATTTTATATAAGCCTCATGTTTATATAGTTATATATTTGTATCTATGTAGGCACTTTTGTGTATATCCACAGAGAACAAACACTAACAATTTCTGAACACAGATGGAAGTCAAGTTGCTTTTCATTGTCCAATTCTGTCTCTGTTAGAAGCTTTCCATAACACAAAAGAATTATGGGAAGTTCCTTTTGGTTAGACTCCAGTGTCAAAGCTGTACTCCACTGGCAGGCAGTAGGAAGAAGGCCCACAGGAAAGACTAATGATGTGCAGTTACATTATAAGCAGCTATTCTGAAATAATACACAGATTTTATGCAAACTTATAGTCTAACATCTCTAACTATGCCAGAGCCCCCTTAATTCCTACAGGTTTTGGCTTGCCTTGTGGAAGCTACTCTGTGAGGTACACCTTAGGCCAAAGACATTCTATCAACTAAAAACAGCAACCCTTCCTTCGAGGGGAGCTGGGTGGGCTCTCAGTGGCCAGGGATGGTAACCTTTCATTGGTGCCTGTGGAGTTCTAGTAGATATACCTGTCTCTGAACTACACCCATGGACCTGCCCAAGGGAGTCCCTCCCAGTATGATCGACAGCTGCAGTTCTCACATTCAAGCCTACTCCTGCAAAGCTTCCTTGATGAGGTAGCCTGGTATGCCTGAGTGCTTCCTGGGAAGGCCATTAGGGTGACATGCAAAACGAAGCTCAGAGCACTAAGAGGGCTGCACCGTGTTTGACAGGGTTATAATGCTGGCTATGAAACAGAAGCAGCTTTTCTATAATCCATGTATATGGAAGCAAAGATGTTATTAAATTACCGTAGCACTTCACCACAGAAAGATTCTCAACAACACTTGCAAACATAAAGCGACAAAACATCATAAATTTAAGCGAGACACCTGTTTAAATTCCATTAGTTTAAATAGCTATTTGATGTTGCATATAAAACATTTATTGTGTTTCAAAGAATACATCTTTTTATTGTGTCAGACACTGATGTAGCTCGTGGATGGCACCAGCCCTTGGCTGTCCAGGAAATCATCCTGGAAGCCAACCCAAGGTGATCGGCCTGAGATCCGGGACCCTGCTCACCAGCCAGATGCTCCTAGGAGTCTGCAGAGTGGTCAGGATGAGCGTTTATTCCACACCAGTCCACCGGTTCGTGAACTTGATTCTTTCCATTATTTTGGTCACAAATCAACTGGGACAAAAACTGAGTCAAAGTCAACAGTGAGGTTCAGTGTTGACCTTGTGGGTAAATTTGATTCAGTGTGCAGCCAGAATTGTGGGAGGAAATAAGTTCATGAGCTAACATGCCACTGTGCATTACTTCAAGGTGCTGCAAACTTCAAGGTACTGCGGGTTTGTCCTGCTACTTCTATCCACTCTGAACTGCCCAACCCAGAAATCGCACTCTCAGGGCGCTTGCTTCTCTGGCTCAACGACACAGCCCTTGTTACCTCCCCGCCATGCTTCTGCCTCGCTTCCCTCTTCGGGAAGCCCTCATAGGGCACAACGTTCATCAGTTCCTTCTGCCCACGAAGCTTGCCAAAACTGGGACAGTGTTGAGCTCTTAAGGCCCCCGCCTCGGCCTGAAGCTGGGATCATTGTGGATAAGCAAGCAGCACAGGCACAGAGGAGCAGCTTCCAGCAGGACTGGACTGAAACCCACAATCAGCAGACACTTCAGGAGTGGCTCAGCAGACACACGAGGCCTCTCTGTGAAAGCTGGACCATGACTTGCATGAGAAGGGCTCAGGTTTACTATGTCAACAGCCTGGGTACTTGCTGCTCTGTTCTGCGTCTTTTTTAAATGAATATTGTTGTTTTTATAAGTATGAAGACAACTAAATTGAATTGAAATTTAATAAGCTCTATTTTGAAATTATAAGTTATCATCTTGCTAAGGAGTTAATGGGCTTACTGCAGACTGATAAAGTGGAAAATAGTTTCATATCAAAGATAGAGGGGTTTTGTTGAGATCTATGACACAGTATCTTTGGGGATAGATTTCAAGTCCCCCAAAGATACCAAAATTGACAGATGTCAAATCCCTCCCATAATATAAAACAGCATAGCACTTGCATATAATCAACGCATAGCCATTAATATGAACTAAGTCACCTCTAGGTTACTGGCACTAACTAACACAGTGGAAATGCTGTGCGGACAGCTGCTTTGCTGTCTCGTTCATGGAATAACGACAGCAGTGGTCTGCGCATGCTTCGTGCAGATGCAGCACCTTTCAGTATGTTTTTACCCCACGATTGGTTGCACCTCTGGAGGTACAGAACCGTGCAGAGAGAGGGCCAGCTGTCCCGAGTGCTGGTCCAATGCTGATCTAGGAGAGAGCTGTGACTGCAGTCCCCTCATCAGCATCCAGCCCCTCCTGCCGTCACTGCCACAACAGTGCCAGCCTCTGCGCTGTTCTGCTCTGCCTTCTGTAGTTCCCTCTCTTCACCCCTAATCCTGCTCTGTGCCCATTCCTTATGCTCTCAGTCCTTGAGGCAATGCTGAGGAACAGAGTGGAAAGAAATCTTGGCCGTGCCACCCAGTAGAACTGGGAGTGGGATCGCCCTCCAGGATTGGGAGGCCCAGCCTCAACTTCAGGCTGTCATTCTCCCAGCTGCAACCGCTGTTCGTGCTGTAAGAGCTGCAGGTGTCCCCTGAGCCCTTCCTTGGAGGCTGCACAGCCAACCTGTTGAGATTCCTGCTGTTCTTTAGACCTGGTCCCTACCTTGACTTTCAAGGGACCCTGGCACACGGGTAGCCCGCTTCAGTCCTGCCATCTTCTATTTTCACTTCTGAGGACACTGCTGTTCTATTCCCTGGCTGGCGCAAGTACTGTTCTGGGCCGGCATGGAGTGTGCAGAGGGCCTCTTTCAGTCTCTCAGGCAGCCCCGCTGCACACCGTATATGGACCTGGCGGGGCTACCCCATAAGACGGCTCCCCGGGACCTCTGTGTAGTGGGGTCTGGAGCAGCCACCTCTGTGCCCTGACCGCGGCCTTCTGTGCACTTGGTGTGGAAAGCACGGCTGTCCTGCACATGAGTTCTGCCCTTCCATAGCCCCAGCATAGGTTCCAGCCCTTCCCGAGTCCTCCTTTCCCAGAGTCTGTGTCACAAGGTCTTAGTCACAGTTACAGTTCAAGACCAAGGGCCAGGTGGGGTTCTTGTTCCAATCCTTGCCTGAGAATGAAAACCAAAGGACAGGTGGCTGGGGGTCCCGGGGCTATTCTCTGTCTCCCAGAAAAGCTATGATTCACAACCTGGCCAGAAAAAGAAACCTGGGAGTCCTCCACAGTTGGCCTCTCTGACTTGTTCTGTCCTGCCAGGCTTGGTTAAGGGAGTGCTCTGGAGACACACACACACATATATATATATATATATATATATATATATATATATATATATATATATAT
>PVJA010040443.1:0-18505 GCA_004027025.1 Myocastor coypus | reverse complement strand
TCTCTCCCTCTCCCTCTCTGTCTCTCCCTCTCTGTCTCACTCTCTGTCTCTCCCTCTCCCTCTCTGTCTCTCTCTCCCTCTCTGTCTCACTCTCTGTCTCTCTCTCTCTGTCTCTCTCTGTCTCCCTCTCCCTCTCTGTCTCTCTCTCCCTCTGTCTCTCCCTCTCCCTCTCTGTCTCTCTCTCCCTCTCTGTCTCCCTCTGTCTCTCTCTGTCTCTCCCTCTCCCTCTCTGCCTCTCTCTCTCTCCCCGCCGCCCTGGCCTTTGCAGCGCCCGTGCTGTCTGAGCCTCTCTCTACCATCTTGCTTCCTGCATGCTCTGCTAGTCACTCTGCCCGCAGCACAAGGAGCTTCAAGTCCTGTTAGCGACTTATGACCTATAAGGACAGATTGTAGAGAGAGCTATTGGACAAGACTAGCAAGTAGTCTGCCATCAGGCACAGATACCTATGTTCTCCTCTTTTTATGTTTCTGCATTAAAAACTAAATATTTTAGACATTCATTATGATTTAAAATCTATGGTGATATATTTGTCTTACAAATATATGGTGATTTGTCCTAGAAAGAAATGTATAAAATGAGCTCAGGAATGTTACCAGTTTTCTGTTAAATTTGAGTTAAATACATGTATTATTTCTTACCTTTTAAGAAGTTACTTAGTTGAAAAAGCAATATAATCTCACCTAAAAGTTAACACTCCAATATGAAAGCTCTCACGTTTTGTATCAACTTGAATCCAGACCGTACTTACTGCAATTTTCCCGAGGTCTATGCCATAGTTCAGTGAGCTCCACGAACACTGCTTGTAGTTCGGGGTCCATGACTCCTCGAAACTCTCTCGCAAGCACTCCCCCTTCTCGCCTTTAAATCCGTCGCGGCCCGGTATCCCAGGGGTGCCTGGGATGCCATTGGCCCCGGGGCTGCCATCGCGCCCAGGCACCCCTGCGGGGCCCTGCAGGCAGGCGCCCAGCCCGTTGTACTGCGGGAGGAGGGACAGACACACTGAGTGCGCAGGCGCATTGGGCTCGCGGGCCACCCTCACGGGGCGGAGCGGGGCGGGGTGGGGGGCTCAAGAACGCTTTCAAGTTGCGCAGCCACGTGCCATGCCACTTCCCCGGTACCTCATTTAAAATTATCGTCGCTTTCCATATATTTTTATTGCACACAGATACATCAGAAAGAACAAAATGTTTTCGTTCACCTGTTCCCCTCTACTGCTCATTATAACTACATCTGATTATATAGAACTGAATTGCACGGGAAATACAGTTTAGCATCTTGATACTTTTCTCCTAGCGCATGTCTTGTAAAGGGATGTGAATTTCTTTTCTTTCCTTTTTTCCTCTGTTTCATTTCATTTCGTTTTTTTATTTGAGACAGTCTTGTTGTGCAGTTCAGACTGGCTTGGAACGCACTGTTTAACCCAGGCTGGCTTTGAACTTTCAGGGGCCCTCCTGCTTCGGCTTCCTGAGTGCTGGGATGATGGATGTGTGCCGCCATGCCTGGCCTCACAGTATACTTTTGTAGTCTACTGTTCAGTGATGCTTCGTTTATTTTTTTTCCATCGTTAATGTTACTGTAACATAAATCTTTATCCCTGTAGTTTCTCTTCTTGTGAATTTTATTTCAAAGAGGAATTTCTAAGGATAATTATCAAATAAAAGCTCAGCAGCCAGCAACGGTCTCTATGAGGCACACGCATGCCCTCTCCACTGCCTCCTCTTTGTAGAGGGTGCAGGCTAGGGTAGCACTCTAGCCACTGCCTCCAAGGAGGAGGGAGTGACCACAGCAGCCCCAGGTGGCCGGGGGTCCTCAACAGGGATGGAAACCCATCACCGCATTGTAAGTGTCGCATCACATGTCACTGGGGGAGCGGCATCTTGCAGAGTTTAAAATCCCCGGGTTCCGGAGCCCATTCTTCGATTTTTCACCCAGGCCCCTCTGCTTGTCAGCAACACAGGGCAGGGCAGTGGCTCCGTAGTTCAGGCCTCCTCTGCACACTCGAGATTAACACAGATTCTCTCAAGAAAGGACACGAGCTGGGCACTGAGTGAGTTCCTGCCCACCAAGCACGCACTATGCAACTGAGCCACAGCCTTTGCCCCAGCCCTAGCCTGAGCTCTACAGCGAGTAGGACAGGAAACTGGCTCAGGAGCCTGCCCCAGCCCCTGCACTTGATCCCCAGGACCAGAGAGAGTGCCAGGCACGTGCCCTTCCTTCCCTGGGCCCATCTGAGGAAGAGAGTGCAGTCAAGGCTGCAAGGAGCCAGAGGCAAGGGAGACGCTCAGGCTCCCCCTGCACAGCAGCCGCAGGGGTGCCGGGCACGGGTCCCCCACCCCAGCACAACCCACGTGCACTTTTACTTTAACATTTCCTATATGTTTTGTTTTGCTATTAAGACAAGTTCTCCCTGTATAGTTTAGCCCAGCTGTAACTCACTGTGTAGCCCAAACCGATCTTGAATTTGTGGTGATCCTCCTGCCTCAGCCTCTGAGTAGTGGGATTACAGGCTTGCACCACACGCACAGCTAACATTTTCCTAATTGTGTCAGCACAATTCAGTAAGAACATCACATTTTCTAATATATTAAGGCAACTTCAAAGTTAACTTCACTGTCTGGGTTTGGATGCGATCAGATCATAGAACCCATCGGTTGCATCGTCTAGGGAGGATCTCGTGTAGCCACACTGACTGGCTTCTTCCACAGCAGCCTGGATGGGTGACTAGCACCAGGAAGGTCCTTATGACTCTGGCACTATCATTTAGGAAAATGACAGGAAGGGGAAAGGGCTCAATTGACTATTTACAATTAGAGAAACAATAACCAAGCCATTTAAAGACCCCAGGCGTACTTGAAGACATACTGAAGTACAAAATATTTTAAGTTTGATAGATTTTTGGGCTTAATTTTCATTTTAGTCATTTCATTTACTCTAAGTGGAAGCTACTTTCCGAGTTTGGGTGTATATCTGGAGTGGGAAGGGCAAAACTTATGGCAATTTTTTTGTGTGTATGATACCAGGAATTGAACTCAGGACCCTCCACTTGCCAGGCAAGTGCTTATTCTACTGAGCTATCTCCCCAGCCCAATCTGTTTTGTTTTTTAAAGTGATTTCCCTCAGGGAAATATGCTACACAGCCAGTTTTATTTTTCTGTTATTGATTATTCTCAGCTAGAGACACGTGTGTCTTCAGGCACACTTGGCAGTACCTAGAAGCATTTTGGGCTGTCACACTTGGGAGAAGAGTCATTGCCATGGCATCCAGAGACGGGGTTGGATCTCAGAGGCCATGGAGGCCACTGCCCTGAGTTAGTTCATTTGTTTGGTGTCATTGAGACAGGGTCTTGCTATGCAGTTCAGGTTGGCTTTGTGCTCACTTTGTAGCCCAGGAGGGTCTCGAACTTGCAACGATCTCCCACCTCAGCCTCCAGAGGGCTGGGATTACAGGCGTGTGCCACCGCGGCTGGCTGCCCTGGGTTGCAGGCATCTGTTTCCAACCACTGTGAGGTGCCAGCCCCACACACGTTTCTACAATGCGCCAGAGGCCCAGTTCCCTCTGTGTCCACCAGGGGTAGAACCTGGCGGAAGGGAAATGAAGGCTTGCAAAGTCCGGTACAAAGCAGCGGCTTCTTAGCACAGCTTGAGCCCTGCTTTTGACTTTGTGGACTTCTCCTGTCACCAAGCCCACTTCCAATCCACAGGGTGACCCGACCCCAGGGGCCCAATACATTTTTCCAGGCCGGGCGAGAGTTGAGGGAAACCACAGGCACAGTACTGTGATCTTAGAAAAAATTGCTAGCTTCGTGAGTAAAGGGATACTTTGCGAACCCCACCTACACATTCATAAAATGCCAAAGTACACATAAACCACCTCATTGCGTACAATTTTAACAATGTAGACCCTTAAAATAGAACTGTGCCGGGACACGGGCAGCGTCACACACCACGAGGAGGGCAGGCGTCCGCTTCCAGCGCTGGCGCCCCACTCAGGCCGCCGACGGCGCGGGGCTCTGAGCCGGATAAACCTGGAAACGTAAAGGCGGAAAAAAACCCCGGGCGGTGCTTCTCGCAACCCTGAGAGCGCGTGGGGGCCCGGGCGGGGCGTTTACGAAGCACCGGAGGCCGGGGCGTGCGGGCACCTCAAGGAGAGCGGGGACCCCGGGAAGCGTCGGGACCTCTGGGAGTGCAGGGCCCCAGGGGCGTGCTGGGACCCCGGGACGTGCGGGGACCCCGAGGTATGCTGGACCGGGCCATGCCCGCGCCCCTGCTCATCTGGGGTTCGAGCTCGCTGCCTCCCCAGACTTGAGCGGCGATGCACTCCTGGACGGAGAGCGCCTCTCCACCGCAACCACCGCGACACTTGTCACTGGCGGTCGTGGACTGGAGCCCGTGGGGTTTCCACGGCGCTAACTGAGCGGGCCATCTCCTCCCTCCCGGCCCTGCAGCCTCAGAACCGAGCCCACTGCAGTGTCTGGGCCGCAGCTGGAGGTAGGTCCTCTCGCCCCAGGATAAATCTGCCCAGGGGAGAACAGCGGAGTCTCCTCCGGCTTCGCATCGCGGGCGCCCGCGCCCCGAGCGGGGACTCACCAGGTCCACCACCTCCCTTTGGCGGATCTGCGCCTTCGCCTTTGCCCTGGGGACCTCGGGGGCGCCCAACGGCGCGGGCGGGAGCAGGAGCAGCAGCAGCAGCAGCAGCAACAGCAACAGCGGGGACCGCAAGCCTGTGTGGTGCGGGGGGTGCATGGCGAGGACACGTGGGAGCGGAGCTGCGGGCAGCGCGGGCCGGGAGGGTTCCCGCCCAGACCCGAGCGCGGCGGTGGGTGGAGCTCCAGACCCCGCCTGCCCGGGCGGAGCGCCGGGAGACCCCTGCTCAGGACTCCGGCCTCTGGGGTCCGGGTGGCGGGAGGCGTGGCCCGCAGAGGTGTCTGTGAGTCCCAAGATGCGAGCGTAGCGGACAAGCCTCGGTGGCACAGGCTGCGTATCCAGGTCAGGTACAGAACCGAACTGAGGGTGCTCAGAGGAGGAAACTGAGGCTGGGGGCAGCACGTGGAGGGAGAGGCACACCCCTCCCTTTTTTTTTTTTTTATTTTAGGGAAGGGTCTACAGGGTGTTTAGAGTCTCACTACTAGATTTGATTCATAGTGATCTGCCTCTTTGCTGCCTCCTGAGAGCTGGGATTACATCTGCTGGCCCAGTCTCAGTTACTGACTGGTCCGGCAGGCCCACAGGCCCAGGGATCGAACCCGGCCCCTGAACCTGCTTGCAGGAGCTTTAATCTGCTGGGCTTTTTTGCTGGCCCTATGTCCACCATTGGCCTCAGTTGGTGCTGTCCCCTATTAAGGACCGGGAGGCAACTGAGGAGCTCAGGCAGCAGTGCGTCCACACCGCTCAATGGCCGTTCATCTCGGTGTCTAGCGCTGCATGAGTATGGCCGCAGACACTGCCGAGAAAATCCACCCTGCCCTGCTCTGGCCTCCTGCTGAGACCCGATGGGGGACTCTGGCACCCAGCTGACCGCACACTACCATGCAGGCCAGGGCCTGGCCCCAGGGCTGTTGCACTGACTGCTTTCCCAGACTTTTTTATTTTGCGTTTTGAAACAGTCTTGTTAAATCATTAAAATATCTTGGCTGGACTCAGATTCGCCACAGCCTCCCAGAGTGCGGAGCTTACCAGTGTGGGCTCAGTACCCAGTTCTCCAGGCCCTGTTAGCTACACTTTCATGGAATTGACCCGACTGCACTGTAAGATGAGTAAGCTGGACAGCGTTATCCAGCATAGTATTTAAAGATTAGATCTAATGAAGCAGAAGTGCTTTGCAGCATACAGAGGCTCTCCCATACCCTGTCTCCTTGGTCCAAAAATTAGTACCCAAATCCTGCACTCTGGGTTTCTGTTCCTCTGCCTTTATTCCTGGAAGTTTGTCCAGGCGTCTTGCTCCTCCTCTGGAAGTCACAGGCTCTCCACTGAGTTGATGGTCTAATCCTTAGGCTCAGATTTTTGTTCCAGTTAGCAATTCTGAGTTAATTTCAGGTTCTGAGTGCTATTTCCACAGATGAGCAAACAGGCCTTTTGCAGATTATAATTTTGAAGCTCAACTTCAGGAATAAATCTTGGAACAGCTTTGACGATACATTTTAGTTTATTTATTTATTTATTTATTTATTTATTTAATTTATTTTTTGAGACAGGGTCTTGCTATGCAGTTCAGGCTGGCCTTGAGCTCACTTTGGTAGCCCAGGCAGGTCTGAAACTTGCACCGATCCTCCTGCCTCAGCCTCCCAAGTGCTGGGATTACAGGCGTGTGCCACCACACCTGGCTTACGTTTTAGTTTATTTGAAGTGTATGGCACACTTAAAATATATTATGTTTCTGGGGCCCGGCGGGATGGCTCAGTGGTCTAAAGCGCCTGCTTGGGAAAGCTTGGGTGGCTTCAGGGACCGTGGTTCAATTCCTGGCACCACATGCTGCGCCAGTCCTGCCCTGGGGGCGGGGGGGCAGGCTGAGCCGGCCATAAAAATGAGTGAATAAACAAACAAAGGTTCTGAAAGAAGAATAAATAAATAAATAAATAAATAAAATTTTAAAAATATATATTATGTTTGTAATATTAATTTTAAGTGAATAACAACATCGAAATAAGTTTCTAAAACTTTGAAAAGTTTAATAAAAGCTAGTTACTGCATTGATAAGCTTGGTGCTTAGCTATAAAGCACTGGGTGTTTTAAAAGATTCTTGTTAGGCGCTTTAAATTTGCCCTGCTAGGATCTAGCATTTGATCAGGTATATTAAACTTATAAATGTAGCTTAAAATGCATAGAATCTTTTAAATGTATATATAAAATGGCCAGCTCAGCCTGCCCCAGGGGTGGGGCTGGCACAGCATGTGGTGCCAGGATCAAACCAAGGTCCCAGTGGCCACCTAAGCTTGCCTAAGCAGGCGCTTTAGACCACTGAGCCATCTCACTGGCCCACTAAAGCTTTTATATTGGGCAGAAAAAGTTAAGTAAATGCTTAAGCAGTTAATCACTGAAGTAAAAGTAGCTGCAAATAACATCTTCCACATGCTGGCAGTGCCCATCCCCAAACAAAAGAATTGTACCAAAGCAGATTAGAACAGAAAGGAGTGGGCCGACGTGTTGCAATATGCCAGCGCTCTCTCTGGCGGGCAAAGCCCAGGGCTTTTAGAACTGGCAGGAATGCTAGGTACCATCTGATGCAGTTCACTTGTTTTATGAGTGGAGCTTGTCATTAAAGGCAACCCAGAGAGCACAAGGACATTTCCAAGGATCACACAGCACCTAAGTGTCCAGCAGAGCTGCCTGACGTCAGGATTCTTAGCTCGGGGTTAGTGGTCAGTATTCCCTGTGGGTGATCTAGCATTACGCTCCCTGGAACATGGATAAGGGAAGAACAGAGCTGGAGGGTTAGCCTTAGGCATCACAGGGGCAGAAGGGACAGGCTGGGGGACCCAGAAAAAAGATAAGATGAGCCAGGGTGCTAGGCAGGGCAGGGTACTGCCCTCTGGGAGGCTCCAAGGCTGTGCCCGCAGGAGGCTCCTCCCTCCCCGATTTCATCCTGGCTTTGCTCTCCAGATTCACCCGTGGCAAATCCACATCCTATCTCCTGATGACCTTTCTCGTGCCTGAAAGCAGCACAGTGCCCAGTGGGACCACTGTCACACAGGAAGTCAAGTTCTGCAGATGTGACTCTGCATCCATCCCTGCTGCTGGGTCCCTGGATCCGCCCACAGAGCGAGCGTATGAGGTCAACTCTGCACTCGATGTATGGAAGAGCAGTAAAGCTAAGCATTCCTCGCAGAGCCTAAGATTTAGTTCATTGAACAATACACATAATCTATGAGCTGTAAAGGACCTGAGCCAATGGAGTCTGTGGAAAATGGTAGGAATGGCAGGAGACACTGAAGGTGGCAGTGACTGTGGCAGTGTAGAAGCCAGGTGACCTTGACTGTCTTTGGTGCCTCAGAGAAACCCTCTGTCCCTCCCTGACAGTCACCCAGTCTCAGACCTGACATTCAGCACAGCAACATGGAGGAAGCAGTTAGCTGCAGTCGCTGCCTGTGTTTGCACATGTGAGGGCAGAGGACTTTCTCTAGTTACCCATGAACCGGCTCGTAGCTTCTGCTTGGATCCGACCCACAGCCACCTCCGTCTCCATGCCCATCCCTATCCGGGGAATCGGCTGCATTGGCTTAGACCACATCTGGGTCCATTTTCTGCTGCTTTAGCAAAATACTGACACAGGGTGATTCACAGGGAGCAGAAACTCTGTGGCTCACAGTTCTGGGGAGGAAGAAGAGCGGCTACCCAGTGCCAGGAGAGCCTCCCATGATAGCAGACCATGGCAGTCACCAGTGCCACCAGGGCCCCACCTTTGTGGCTCACCTGAGTGGCACCCACAGCCGCCCCTCCAGGGCCTTAAGATAGGAATCGGGGCATTAAGTTCCCAGTGCAAGAACTTATGGGGACATGGCACCAACCATCCGATGTGGAGCAGATTCGGGAAATGTTACTAGATGGACTGTTTTTTATTTATAAGGAACGCTGCCTTGCATCTCACTGTAGAAAGCCCTCTGAGCACATCTCATTCTGGAGGAGAGGGCGTGTTACTGCAAGTGGAATAGGACAGTGAAGAGAGTGAACAGTTCTTCAATCTTTATTTTTGTTAGATCGTGTTTCCTGGACACAATGACCACATCCGTGGCAGGGAGCACAAGACACCTCCGAGACCCCGCTCCCCACTCCTTCTCTTGGCTCCTCCTATTTGCAAAGCTCTTCCTCTGAGCTTCCCGTTCTCTATCTTTGTTCTGCTGCTTATTTATATAAGAGAAACCATGTGATCTTTAAGCTGGTGTTTCTGATTTGTTTCACAGTGCATGGTCATCTCCAGGTGCAGCCATTGTTCCACAAATGACTCAGGTTTAGAGGAGAAACTTTATTAAGCTTCTTGATATAAAACATCAAAAGGCATTTTACGGAAATCCAACAATGCACCATGATAATGTATGAGAGCTCATAGCTCTGCTCACTCGCCAGCCTTAAATATTGCCCTATAAAACTATTTGACCCTTAACAACCAGTCGCATCTGCTGACTGTGTCCAAGACCTCTGGCTGTTTCCAAGCCTTCCTGCATTTCTGCTATGGCAGATGCCATCTAACGCTGGCTGACAGAAAAACAGAGAGCCAACCTATCTTAGTTGCTAGGATACATACTCGGCACCGAAAATGAAGGAAGGAAAAGTTTATTCAGCTCAAAGTTACTAGAGGTTTCAGTCCATACTCAGCGGGCTCCACGACAGACTGGCACATGGCAGAGAGCAGCGGCTCCTGGAGGTGGAACAACTGCAGCACAGGCAACAGAGAGTAACAGACAGTCTGTTTCTCTGTCTCACTTATCATCCATTCAGGCTGTCGCCCCAGGCTGGGGAAGGCACACACACCATAATCCCAGCAGTACTAAAACACATAATCCCAGTGGATCATAAATTAGTCTCAAACTCTAGAAGTCCCTGACCCATGGCTTCATGAGGCTTTGGGGGGACAACTAGGCACAAATCATAACACAGTCTTTGCGGGTTTTTGAAATGTATTTTTATTGTGAAAAATTTAAAGCTGACAACTTTAAAACAGCTCATCTTTCCTTTTTGGGATATAACCTATCTCCTGTCTTTCCAAAACCTCTTTTATAAGTCAATAAAGTTTTATGCTTTTTATTTTATTTTTTTTTATTTTATTATTATTATTATTATTATTATTATTATTATTATTATTATTATTTGGCTTTTTTTGAGACAGGGTCTCACTGTGCAGTTCAGGCTGGCTTTGAGCTCACTTTTGTAGCCCAGGCTGGTCTCGAACTCGCAGCGATCCTCCTGCCTCAGCCTCCCAAGTGCTGGGATTACAGGCGTGAGCCACCACGCCCGGCTATGCTTTTTAAATTTAGGTCTTCTACATCTCTTTGGTACAATAATACTGTACCTGTTATGCATTTGGCAAGTGAACCTCTTCCTATATATTATTATATTGTGCTTCTATTATGATGATAATTATTATGGCTTTTTAAGGCAGGAATTCATAGGTCAGGCTGGGCTTGAACTCACTGTGTAGCCCAGGCTGGTCTCAAGCTCTCAGCAATTCTCTTGCCTCAACCTTGGGATTGCTGGGATTACCGGGATTATGGGCACGCACCACCACACTCTGCTGTATTTCTACTGTTTTGTAAGAAATGACACCAAACTTCAGTGACACATCTATAAGGCAGATGTTGGTGGGTGGAAATCCAGTGCCCTGACATATCCTCTGGCCTAAGGCTGCCTCCGGCTCCTGGCTCCTCAGCCCCTGGCTGCTACAGCACTTTGGGAGGCTAAGGCTGGAAGACTGCAAGGGCAGCCAGGGCAACTCAGCAACACTTTATCTCAACATATATATTTTTTTTAAAGAAAGGGCTAGGGAGACAGTTCAGCAGTTGAAGTGCCTGCCTAGTAAGTGCAAGGACCCACGTTCAATACCCAGTACCACATGCTGTGTGGGCCCTGGAATCTCAGGCACACAGTGTGGGCCCCAAAACTGGGTGTGGCACTGTACACCTGTAATTCCAGCACTGGGGAGGCTGAGACAGGAAGATCTCTATGAGTCCAAGCTGGGTAGCAAGGCCCTGTATCAAATTTAAAGGGGGAGGTAGGACTGTAGCTGAGTAGCAGGGCATTTGCTGAGGTCCTGGGTTCCATCAAACTACAGGGGCACAGAGGAGGGAGGGTGTAAAGTGAGGAAAGCAGATTTCAAGCATCTTACCTAGGAGGAAGGAAACAACTAGAGAATGAATCTGTTACATTCATGAAGTCAAGAAGGGAAGAGAAGTCTGGTCCACTGAGTACCCCTGGCCTTTGCCCGACAATGCCCCTCCAGGGACTTCCCCTGGTGGCAGAACCCTTTAGAGTCAGGAGCATGAGCCCTGAGGCCCAGTCCAGCTCCTGCCACCAGCTCCGATCCTTACAACCAAGCAACCCCTTCTCTTGGGCACAGGGATGGGCTAGAGCCAAGGAGGTGAAGTCTAAACCAGGGCAACCAGTTTGCCTCTCTCTGCCACACTTGCTAGGCCCACAGAGCATGGCTTCGGGCGGCCAGTGTCTGTTTCCTCTATGAGACTGGAGAGCTTTTCCTGAGAGGTGGATAGAAAGAAAAACATTAAGATCTAGAACACGGAGCCAGCCAGATAGCTCAGCAGACTAAAGCGACTGCTTAGGCAGAGTGCAGCGCCCAGGATTGATCCCCTGTCTCCTGTGCCAGCCCTGCCCCTGGGGCATGCTAAGACAGCAATTGAGACTGGGTGTGCTGGCGGCAGCGCAGTGCTTGGGAGGCTGAAAACAGGAGGAAGCAGGAGGATCACTACGCACCCGATCTATGCAGTGAGACCCTGTAGACCCTCTACTAAATAAGTCAAAAAAAAAAAAGAAAAGACAATAGATTAGTAATTAAAGTGACAGCGTTGGATGTACAGATCTTGCCTGAGTTTCGACTCAGCCTTGCAGCATGTGGCTGTGGCCATGCTTGTGCACAGGGCTATTCAGATCTCCCTCGCCATACACACGAGGAACTAAAGCCAGGGCACCTCAGAAACGCCAGCACCCCCTGCTCTCCACAGCAGAGCTCACCATGGTTGTCATGGCGGCAGCCCAGTGCATGCATAACAAAAATGTGGTATTTATGCAGCGTGGAGCACTGCTCAGCCATGAAGAAGGAAATCATGTCACTTGCAGGAAGAGGAATAGACCTGGAAATCAGGATACAGCAGACTCCAAAGGACAAGCATCATAGGGTTTCCCTGGAAAGTAAGAGCTGGCTTGAGCGGAGGAGGCTGGGCAGAAGGGACGGGCTAGCTCAGGGAGGTGGGTGCTATCAGAGTGTGTTCTGTGTGTGCTTGAAAGGGCCACCGCAAAGCCCAGTATCGTGGTGACTTGATGCGCACTAACCACACTATTTGCTGGGGACAAGCTCAGGTTTCTCAGGTGAGGACAGTGGCAGCGCTTGCTTCTCAGGGGGTGTGAAGATCAGCAGCCATAGCGCAAGCCCAGATCAGCGTGCGCAAGGCCCATCCGCCATGGCTGCCTTCCCTCCTCCTGCGAGTCAGGGCCCTGCAGGCTGAAAGCACCAAGAGTCATCCAACAGCTGTGTCATTCAGGGTCCGAGCAGGAAACAGAGACAGCTCTGAGGCCATTTCACAGGTGAGACTGGCTCTTGCACTGAGTACAACCTGCAGGAGGACAGCGAGACAGCCCAAAGCACGCGAGACTGTAAACTGTGGCTATCCTGAGACTCGGGAGACTTGGGATGTCTTGTCAAGGCTGGAACTGAGTTTGGCTTGTCCACTGGAGTCAGGAATCCTGAGAGATAAAGCCACTGGGTGGAGTGCTGTTGCATCCCTGGAATCCCAGATACTCGGGAGGCAGAGGCAGGAGGATCATAAATTCTAGGCCAGTCTGGGTAACTTAGCAAGATCCTGTATCCAAGAAAGTTTTTTCTAAAGGGCCTGGGATGCAGCTCAGTGGTGTAACATTTGCCTGGCCAGCCCAAGACGCTCACCTCCCCATGCACAATGGCTGGAACGCAGATCTTCGGAGAATACGAGCGAGGGGAGCCTCAGTAGCTGCGGGTGATGGCCGGAGCCTCTGGCAGGAAGTAGCGCTGAGGATCTTCTGCAGGCAGCTGCTCTTCTTCCTGCTGTTTGTGCAGCTGGAAACTGAGGCTGAGGAGAGAGACCTGGGAGAGCCCTGGCTTGCTGGCTCTGAGCCACGGCTCGCTCTCTGCCTTCAACGTGGGGAGCTGTTCCCTTCCTGTCACATTTTCTTCCTCCTTAGGAAGTTACCAGAAGCTCTTTGCACACACACACACACACACACCCTCGTTATGCCCGCATGTACAGAGATTTGCTAACGAGCATCCTCTGAACAGACCCTGCATTGTGCAAATTCTGCAGAAATTTTCTCAGCAGCAAGGCTGGGTAGAAAATGGTCAAGATTAAAGGTGTCTGTGGCAGTTCAGATCTCACTGCAGCCTGTGCGTCTCTTTTGAGGTACAAAGAGCTGCCTGTTCCGTGATAAAAGGAAGCCAAAGTAAGCAGGGGTCTGGAATTGCATCCCTAAATACGCCCGTTCTCCAGTCTCACCCCACAAACCTGTAACCCTGTCAGCTGGACCACGGCCTTGTCTCTCTTCTTGCAACTACCCTGAGTGTTCCTGATTTGCTGACCTAAAGTCATATAATCTCCCTCACCTTGCAGGGATTTTAGCACCTTTCATGCAAGGGGGTGATGCACACAGAGGTCACAGCTGATCTCGGAAGAGAGCAGTGACACCCTGGAAGCTGTCCTCAGCCAGTAAGAGTACGCTCTCTACCCTTGAAAGTGAGCTGAGTGGGTGGTGCCCACCCCGAGACTGAGTCAGATGTGCACGCTTTAGGTAGCCAGAGGTCACCCCAGAGGACCGGAGAGGCCAGGCTGAGGGGAAGACATGCCTGAGGGCCTCGCTGGTGCGTGCTGTTCCCTTGCTCCCTTCTTTTTACAATGAAAGAAACTTTGCATTGCTCGCAGAGAGAAAGGGAGGCTGCATGTCAGTTTATTTCCTCTTTCAAGAATAAACTTCTTTGTATTTGAAGAAGCGAATGACAGTTGCCGGGAGAACAACCCGTAAACGCCATGTGCCTGGTCGGATATGGATACCAGAGCCATCACCTCGCCCGGATATCAATCCTTGTACTTCCGGCTCCTTTAGCCATGAGTCAGCCTTTTCTGATTGTCTTTCCATAATTCTTTTCAGCCCTGTCAAAGAAAGCAGGAGCAATCCATGTTGACCTAAGATTCTTGTGATACCCTGAGTTCTGGGACACAGCCATCGTGAGGTCCTGCTAATTCAGCTTCACTGATACTCATCCCCCCTCCCCCAACCCCAGAGTCACACCAGTTACTGCTGGAACCCAGCCACGGAAAGGTGGATTTGCAGTGAGCTGTGTGGACAGCGGAGAGCTCTAAGCATGAGTGCCTAGGCAGCGGTGGCAAACCTATGGCCCGTGTACCGCAGCAGGAGATGCGCAGCACGGAAACTCTGCAAAGGCTCACCAGCTCTGCTAGTGCCCCTGCACGTCAGGCCCATGCCGTCTCCTGGACGGTGAGCGAAAAGACGGAGGGGCACAGCTAGGCGCTGCTATACACTGAGCCTCACACACAACCGAACCACTGGTCCCCCAGCCTTCAGTGGCGGCTCACTGGAGATGGGCCACTAAAGACCCTGTTTCAGCATTAAAAAAAAATTTAAAAGGTCAGATACAGCTCAGCAAGAAGGCCCAGAGTTCATTCCCCAGGGTCACAAAAATAGAAAGAGAAAAGTGCAACAACAGAACACGCAGACACACCAGGTGACTCAGCGTGCGCCTCTGCACACCTTGGAGAGGGGAGGGGAGGTGACGTGAGGCACCTCAAACGTCCGTGTGCAGGTCGGCCATGCGCCCACTGAACCTCCGGGGCTCAAGAGTTGCTGGCCCGGCACAGGACCGGGATTTGGTATTCCTAACAAACTCTACTTCTGCCGGTCCAGAATAGAAATTGAAACAGGGTTTTCTTTGCCACATCTCCTGCAAGAAGAGAAACCACCCTTGGCACTCAGAAAATGTCGACATCACTCTGAAAGGAAGCACAGGTATTGTGAAGGGCCCAGAGGAACCTATGGAGGGACGTCAGCCCCATCAGTGTGGGACTTGGTCTCCTTGGGAAGAAAAGGAAGAGGCTCCAGGTTGACAAATGGTGGGAAAACAGAAAGGAGCTGGCAACTGTCCGCGCGATCTGTGGCCATGTACAGGACATGATCAAGGGGGTCACGCTGGGCTTCCGTTACGAGATGAGACCCGTGTGCGCTCACTTCCCCATCAACATCATTATGCAGGAGAATGGTCTCTTGTCGAAATCTAGAATTTCTTAAGCTGGGCGTGGTGGCACACGCCTGTAATCCCAGCACTCAGGAGCCTGAGGCAGGAGGATCAGTGCAAGTTCGAGACTAGCCTGGGCTACAAAAGTGAGCTCAAGTCCAGCCTGAACTGAGACCCTGTCTCAAAAAGATTAAAAAAAAAAAAAAAAAAAAAAAGAAATCTAGAATTTCTTGGGTGAAAAATACATTTGCCGAGTTCATATGAGGGCAGGTGCTGCTTGCTTAGTATCAAAAGCCCAGAGAGATGAGCTCGTCCTTGAAGGCAATGACACTGGGCTTGTTTCACATTCAGCTGCTTTATTCAGTAGGCTGCAAAGTCAAAAACAAGGATATCAGGAAATTTTTTGGATGGTATCTATGTTTCTGAAAACGGAACAGCTCAACACCCAGATGAGTAAGGTCCAAGAGTTAATCCAGGCACAGAAACAAGCTGCTGGATTGTAAATCCAATCTGTGATATTTTAATAAGACAATAAAAGATCTTTATTAAATAGAAAGAGAAACTGAAACAGGACTATAAAAGTATTTGTTCATTTAAAATAGCATTAATGAAGCCATTATAGGTTAATGTTAATGAAAAAGTTATATTTTCTGAAATGAAACTTTCATTGAATGAGTGGCAGGGGCCAGGGAGATAGCTCTGTAGCACAAGTGCCTGCCTGGCAAGTGCAAGGTCCTGAATTTGAACCCTGGTCCAGCCAAAAAAAAAAAAAAAAGAAAGAAAAGGGAAAAAAAGTGACATTATTTTATATTTTCTTTAGAAAAATCTCTCAACATTTGGCTTCATAAACCAGGCGTGTTAAGCCAGGTGTGGTGGCTCACGCCTGTAACCCCAGCACTCGGTAGGCTGAGGCAAGAGGATCGATGCGAGTTCGAGACCAGCCTGGGCTACAAAAGTGAGCTGAAGGCCAGCCTCAACTGCATAGAGAGACCCTGTCTCCAAAAGACAAAAAAAATTAAAAAATAAAAAAATAAAAAGTAAACCAGGCGTGTTAGGGAGAGTGCAGCAACAGGGGTTCCATCCCCAGCTTGCTGTGCTGGCCCCGCCCTCGGAGCGGGCTGACACAGTGACTGAGACTGGACGTGGTGGTGCACACCTGAAATCCCAGTGTTTAGGAGGTTGAAAACAGGAGAATCACTACGAGTCTGATCTACATAGTGAGACCCTGTACACCCTGTAGACCCTGCGCTCAATTCATAATAAATAAATAAACAAACAAGGCGTGGTGGCACGCACCTGTGATGTCAGCATTCTAGAGGCTGAGGCGGGAGGGTGACCATGAATTGGAAGCCAGCCTACATAGCCAGTTCCAAGCCACTCTGCACTGCCTAGGGGAACTATGTCTCAAAAAAAAATTGCTTAGTACAAGGTGGTAGGCTCTCTGCGTTCCTGTTGAGACCTGAGCCTCCGGGAGCTCCACTGCGCATGTGCGAGAGAAAGACCGTGAGAACCGCGGGTGACGCCTTCGTACTGTGATGAACATATTTACAGGAGGAACCTGGGCCAGCACAGGAACCGAAAAGAAGGCAGAGGCGCCATGTGCAGGTACCAGCTCCTCATGATGCATGTGTGCATCGTGTAGTCAAACTTGGGCTAAGAAAATAAAAATATGTTCACTGTCATTGTCTTCCAGAGGTGTCTCTGGCACCCTAAGGATCTCTGTAGCACACTGAGAGTAGATGCCTGTAACCCAGACAGAAGAGGGAAGAACTCAGGGAGAGAGGCCAGGCAGGAAAGAGCTGAGGGACTGGTCCTCACTGGCTCTAACCCTGGGGCTAACTTGGTCCCCCAAACACAGAGGACCTCGTGTAAGCTTTGGTGGGGAGGCCACTTCTCCTTGGAGTGGCCCAGGGCACCCTGCAGGTCTCCAGGCTCCTCTGTCAGAGCCCAGCACTGCCCACCATGTCCCCTCCCTGATTCTGGTGACTACTGGGCTCCAGGGTCACCCGGTCATTCTGGAGCACACACTGTCCTCCACCACCTGGCCTCCAGCCATTGTCACAGGGCCCATGGCCTCCTTCCCAGCCGTCTCTGAGCGTGCAGTGAATCTGTCGGCCACAAAATGTAGAGCTGTAGGGATGAACTGACCACTCTGCCTTCTAGCACGGCTTGTCCGTGCAGCCTCCCGCCGGTCACTGCAGGCCTAGGGATCTTTTGGAAGCCATGGTGCCTAGGCCAGGATTAAGCACCAGGCAGACCCAACCCCTCAGCTCTGGGGAGTATCACCAAATGCTGTGGCCCGTGGACATTGACTCAGGACACCCGCTTCCTCCATCTACCAGAAGCTTCTCTGATTCATGATGTTAACCAGAGAGCTCAGACAGGCAGCTGAGTCTCCACGTGGCGACAATGGAATGCGCTGAGAGGGCCCACTTTTATGGTTGTTTTATGCAAAGTCCGAGCTTGCACATGACCACGCTGCCTGGCTTGCATGCAGTGTTTGCTTCCTGCTGCCTCAGGAGTCCAGGCCCCGGGAGGAATGTGGCTCCCTTCCAACCAGGCCGTCATCCTTCCATGGGGACACTGACCAAGAAGCCCATGTATCTGGGAAAGCGTCCCTGGCTGGCTTCAGGGCAGCCCCTTTCCCAAGCGTGGTTAGTTCCCGACAGTTCTCCAGACCAAGCTCCGGCCCCCACGGTGCCCTTACCCTTTGCCTGGCTCCGTGGGGTCCTCGAGCTCTTCAGGCACAGGTGCACTGGCAGAAGCTCCATCCCCGACATCAGTGCCCACTGCCCTGCTTTCATGGCATGAGATGCTACTGAGCTTCAAATTGGCAGCTGTTTCCACACCGACCTTTATTCCTAGCAGTATGGTTGTGTGGGTGTGGGTGTGGGGGGTACTGGAGGTGGAGCCCCGGACCTGAAGGGGCTAGACAAGCACTTTACCACTGAACTACATCCCCAGCCCTTCTTAAATTTTATTTTGAGACAAGGTCTCCTTAGGCTGCTCAGGCCGGCCTCAAATGTCAGATGCTCCTGCTTTAGCCTCCAGAGTAGCTGGGATTAGAGGTGTGCACCACCACACCCAGAAAACCGCATAATCATTATTTCAGCACTGAGGAAGAAAGTGTGGGTCTTTGTGGTACAACCCCCTCCTCGCTCCCAGGGTCCCCCACCGCTTTGTCTGCTCGTAGAACAATTGTCATGCTCCCACTCCTGTTCGGCCCACCACAGCTCAGCACACCAGCAAGAATGCAAAGAGCCTGCCTCTGTAAGAGTACAGACCAAGGGTTCCAGGACTCCCTTAGGCGATGTTTGTGTAATTCATCATCATCTTCTGTCAAAATAGCTTTTAAAAGTGTACTCAGGAGTGCCGGGCGTGGTGGCTCACGCCTGTAATCCCAGCACTTGGGAGGCTGAGGCAGGAGGATTGCTGCGAGTTCGAGACCAGCCTGGGCTACAAAAGTGAGCTCAAAGCCAGCCTGAACTGCACAGTGAGACCCTGTCTCAAAAAGCCAAAAAAAAAAAAAAAAAAAAAAAAAAAAAAAAAAAAAAAAAAAAAAAAAAAAA
>PVJA010040442.1:0-18508 GCA_004027025.1 Myocastor coypus | reverse complement strand
CCGATTTGGGGGACCTCTTTCAGATAAGAAAAAAAAAAAATGCCCACCCGTGATTCGTGCCGGCATAGGCCCTAATCCACTCCTGGTTCCTCTCAAACCTCCCTTTCAGACTAAGCGTCCCTCGCTTCAGCCAACAAGGTCCCCAAGCCCTACGCCTACTTCTACTGCTCCTCACCGACACTCAACCCCCTTCCAACTATCTGATACCACTAACAATCTTTTTAACTTAGTACTAGGAGCTTTTGCCACTCTAAATGTTTCAGACCCAAACGTCACACAGTCCTGTTGGCTCTGCCTTTCAGCGGCTCCTCCCTATTATGAGGAAATAGCTTTAAATGCGACCCTCATAAGCTCCTCATCTGCTTCGGACTGTACTTGGGAACTGAATTATAATATTACACTCTCCCAGGTTTCTAAAAAAGGGCTTTGCTTAGGTAACATTCCTCCTAGGCTGTTGCATTTGTGCAAACACCGCAACACATCTTCCTTGGCCCCCAGCCAATACCTAATTCCCGCTGGCGGGACTATGCTAGCATGTAATAAGGGGCTTACTCCCTGCCTGCATACACGAGTCTTTAAACCCTCTACTGATTACTGCGTGTTGGTTACTGTTTTCCCTCAGATTTTCATACATCAGACTTCAGATTTGACTTTAACACCAAATGGTGGTTGAATGAAGAGGGAGCCTGCCTTGGTAATTTTGGCTGTGGTAATGAGAGCCTTGGTTACTGCTGGAGCAGCCACAGGAACAGCTGCCCTCGTCCGAGGAGAATTAGCCACCTCTAAGCTCCAAAACGCTATAAACTCGGACTTAAAAGCTATAGAAAAGTCCATATCTGCCCTTAGAACATCCCTCACCTCACTTTCGGAGGTAGTTCTACAAAACAAGAGAGGATTAGATTTATTATTTCTTAAAAAAAGAGGGCTATGTGCCGCCCTAAAAAAAAACAATGCTGTTTCTACGCAGACCATACAGGGGTAGTCAGAGACTATGGCAGAACTAAAAAAGAAAATACAACAACGGGGAAAAAAAAAAAAAAAAAAAACTCCAAGATAACCAGGGACTTTTTGAATCTTGGTTTTCCCAATCCCCATGGTTAACTACCTTACTCTCGGCCCTAGCGGGACCTCTTGTTATCCTATTACTGGCCCTCACTATTGGGCCCTGTATCTTGAACAAAATCATCACTTACGGGAGAGAGCAATTAGCTTCTATTAAACTTATGGTAATTAGACAACAAAACCAATATGTGCCTATACCCTGGGAAGACACCAGATTTTAAGAATAACTAGCAGAGGGGGAAATGTTAGGAGTTATATATATATGCATGCATGCATAGTTACGGATGACTAGTGCTTATCTGCTTAGTTCCTGATAAGACTCAAGTGAGTTCCTGTTTCCTTAAGTTTTCTATTTTCTGAGACCTTTGGGTTCCAATTTCCCCTTTGGTTTCCTGGTCAAGAATAAAGTCACCGCATTCCCATTAGCTGCCCAAGGGCTCACTTTCCCGTTAGCTGCCCGCAGGACTCTCATCACCCCAATCACCTTCCCCAATCCCCCGAATAACGTAAGCTATTGGCTTCTGTGAAACCTGCTTGCTGAATCCCTCATTAGCATAGACACCCTATAAAAACCCGCTCACACAGCCGCTCAGGGTCACTCTTCCTGAGGGTGGCCCTGTGCCGGCACAGCTTATTTAATAAAAGAGCTCTATAACACTTTGAGGCACCGACTCTTGGCTCATCCTCCCGACGTCTCCCGGACCTAACAACGTTTCCTTCCGCTGAACCCTGAAGCATGGAGGGAGGACGTGATGGTCTGCGGATCGAGCTGCTCCTTGAGAATGTTCAAATGCAGCAGAGATCGCACCTTGTGCACTGAAAGTTCTTTTCCTTTTCTTTGCAATGTGCCTACCCTACATCCATGTATTGCAGTTTCGTGGATTACTGAGTTCCAGGCCACGGGACATCAGTGCCAACATTTAAAGAGAATACCAACTATCTGTAGGTGACAATTCTGAGGAGATGGTGGCATAGGAAATATAGGTTACTGTGCGACCAAGTTAGTGTGAGGAAGAAAGCTTCCCACCAGCAAGACTGAACATCAGCAAGAAGTGAGTTTATACTGTGCTGGAAAATATTTTAGTCTGCTTATTGCTGTATCTTTACCAACACCTTCAAAAATCTACTTCAGTATAAACTCTCCCAGCTGATGCTTAGCTTAAGGTCTTTCCTAAGCCACCTCTGCTACTTGGCTTCATGTACCGCCTTGTCTGGCCCTCCTGGCCTCTCTGTGGCCCTGAGCATTTCTCTTGCCCTCTGCTTTCTTTCCTTTTTTCCCTGCTTGTGTCAGTATCTGGCTCTTTCAGGAAGAGCTTCAGGCAGTCCTACCCACACTGCCCACTGCTCCCTGAATTAGTAGGTCGGCGGTTTCATCTCCACTGTTTTCTCTTTCTCTTTCAGGGCTGGAATTTTTTAGTTTATTCCGTATTCAGCATATAAATAGCACTCTGTGTGTGTGTATGAGTGTGTGTGTGTGTGTGTGTGTGTGTGTGTGTGTGTGTGTGTGCATGTGTGCGCAGCTGTGAATAAATCAGAGCCCAGGCCTTCAGACTTTAACCCCCTAACACGAACGATTTGTTCATTTAACAACAGAACTGTCAAGTGTCAGTGTCATTGAGTGTGGAAGTGACAGCTACAGAGACATGTGAAGAAATTATCTACCTATAGCATACTCTGGAATATGGGACTCCACCATCTGTGCTGGTTGTCGCTGTGGTTGCCTTTGCTATTTCACTTTTCCCTTAAGTATTGTTCTCTATTGACATTATGCCACCAGTGCTGAACTCTGAAACGCAACAGAGGGTACCCTGTGGCTGTGGGTCTTAAAGTTGATTCCTTTTGCCTGTTAATCAAAACAATTATCCTGAAAATTAAACTTAGTGAGAAAGAAAATGTCTACACTCTAAATATTTCCCTCTTAAGTGTCTTAAGAACTAAGCCCTGTGTGCCTATGCCAGAGAGATCTGAAGACAACAGCTAGTCCAGCAGGGGTTAGGGGCAGAGGAAATCCTGCCAGGAGCATGATAAAGTGAAGTACCAACATCTCCGATTCTCCACAATATGGGAACAAGTACCCCTTCCTGGGTTCAGTCTGACTCCCCCCCCCCCCTTCTGTGGGAGAGGAGACACAGCAGGCTGAAATGAAGGATTCTGTTGGGCCTTGTTGGGACTCCCAGAGGAGACCACCTTGAAGGGTCTTTGCTTCATTTTTTGATCCTAAGCACTTAAACTATGGGGGGGGCATAGTAAGTGTTCAGTAAATATTTATAGGATCAGGGCCACAGAGGAAAATTGGTGGAGTGCTGTGTTGGGACAGAGGTCTCCGTCGTGGTTCAGAAGCTATCTGGGATTTCCTCGTAGGGAACTTGCATGGACCCAAGAGTCTGGATGGGGGATGGCAGTTGCCAGTAGATGTTGGCTCCACAAGCAGTAGCTTCATGGATAGACTATACTAGTGTTTTCAGCCACTTTCAGTCTTTAGGACTCTCTTGTGCTAGTGAGAGTCAAAAAAGACTGCATCAGCCTGGGAAATTCCGATCCTGGCTGGCCAAGAGACAGCAGTTTCCTTGCTGCTGACCACCAGAGTCCAGCAAGCAGGGGTATCATGTCCTACAGGGCCCCACGGGACAGGAAGTATCTCAGGGACAAACAGGGTGGAATTTCTACCTCTGCAATTGCAAGAACACTGCAAATGCCCCCAGATACCATCCAGAGGCCATCATACATAGAGGATGGAGCAGAGGAGAATGCTGAGCATTTTCCTGAGACAGAATGATTCAATCTGAAAATAAATGCCGCAAGAAGGAAGAGACTCAGATATCACCGGCAGGTCTGAGTTTCTTTTGTTTTATGGTCTATAAAATGGAAATTGTATGGACACGTGTTGCAGAGTTGACAGTGAAGTTTCGGTAAATACCTACCCCATTTAGAATCCACCCTAACAGGTGGTAATCAGGGCTGCTGTTGTGTCCAGGGCTGGTGTCACTTCCAAGAGGGGTGGAGGTTGCTGGGGAAAACTAGGTCACTCATGAGGAAAAGATGTTATATTTGTACATATGAGCATAGTGTGAGCAACAACAAAAAATGATATCCTAACACTTGGTAACACTATTCGAATAAAAATGTGTATCTTACAAAACACTTCCAAAAACTGTCTCCTGGAATCCTCTCTGTGCAGCAAAGGGAAGATAATTTCTACCCTTATTTTACAGATTTAAAAACTACAGCCCAGTGTGTCTGATGGGCTTGATGCAGGCCATGCTTATAGCAAATGATGAAGCAAAATCTCAAAAGCAGGGCTCCTGACACCAAGCCTGCTTCTCTTTCAACCCCATCGCTCCTGGATATTGAACTGATTTTACTCAAAGGAGCAGGATTCCCCATCTTTTCACATCTGGAGACTTCCTTTGACAATGAGGCTATTGTTTAGTTGGGCCATGGTTCTGGGAAAGGAACCAGACTACAGAGGTTCCAAATGTGTACTGGAGAAAGAATAAATTCTGAGTAAATCCTGAGTTCACTTCTACAACATTTCCTGCTTATTTTCAATGTTCTCTAATCAAACTGAGATCTTAATAAGTATTCCCACCCTTACTGTGTATCCATGGGCTATCTGAAATTTTACACAGAGAGGGTCTTAGACACAGGGAAACCAGGGAGTTTTCCTGGGCCCTGTAGTCCAAGGGGACTCAAATCTGAGAGACTTCTACTAGCGAAAGGTGAGCGTAACCATCAGGGGTGGCCGACACCAGGAGAAGGGCAAAGGAGGCCTGGGCTTCAGATGCGGGCTTGCTGTGAATATTAGTAATGTGTCGCTAACCTGTGGGTCATGCTTTATCAGTTGAGCCCCAGTCTCCTTCCTAATGAACTACCATGAGATGACCCATGGTTCCTACCAAGAGAGCCTTGTAGTGTTCTTCGTGCTAACATCATCTCTGTGCCTTTGCTCTCTCTTACTATGGTGATCAGGTGTCCCTTCTGGTCAGCGCTCATGAAATGGTCCTCCTCCACACCTAGGTCGCCCTTCTGATCTGGTCCAGGGCTCCTATACCTTGCATTAGACATCACACAGGGAACGCCCTAGAGGGAACTTTCTCATTTCTGTGGCAGAAATTCTATGATTAGGACTTCAAATGTGACAGCAACGTTTCTTCCCACCACACTCATAATGTTACTTTGCTTTGGATGACCTCAGTCTTTGAATTGATGAGAACATCCTTCATAATAAAAAAGTTGCTTAGAAAATGG
Source organism: Myocastor coypus (assembly GCA_004027025.1). Taxonomy (NCBI): domain Eukaryota; kingdom Metazoa; phylum Chordata; class Mammalia; order Rodentia; family Myocastoridae; genus Myocastor; species Myocastor coypus. Next base: position 13,198 of record PVJA010040442.1, on the reverse strand, counting down.
GTATGATGTTTATGACTCTTTGCTAGAGTTGATGTCATCCCACAGAAGGGCAATCTCATTTTTTAAAAAGAGGAATAAAGGGATTCAGTAGGCAGAATTGTAAAGTACACACTCAAAGAAATAGTGTGGGTTCTCCAGGGAGAGGTGTGCTACAGCCTGGGGCTGAGGATGTTTATGTGGTTTGGGGAGTGAAAAAGCTGTGAACTTTGTGAGTTTATAGACAAGTATGGGCTTGGCTTAGAGGGTAAAATCAATGTTCTCCCACAGGTATTAAAAATAATGGCTTTTATTCACAAAGGAAAGAACAGCCCATTTTATAGGAGGAGGGCAGGGGCCCAGACTACTGTATTTTTTGCCCTTTAGTTCATCAACTAAGCTACTTCTTGATTTAGGGTATCTTTGACAGATTTTTGGATGTGATAAGCCTAAAGGGAAAGTATAAACAAGGCTAGAGAACACAGATATGGATAGCCTCATGTCGTAAAGTTGCTGTTCTCTTAAAGGTACAAGCACAAAATTCTTATTTTCTTTCTACCTATTTTTATTTCTTCTGTCCTACCTCATTCTCCTCTCTCCTTCCAGATTTGAATTCCTATGCACAAGAGATGAAAAGCCCTCCATCATTTCATGCTGCTTTGGGCTTAGAGAGGAAGTCGACCTGCCTCGCCGGTGATCAGAAGTTTCACACTGACTGATCTGAAGGGAGCATGGAAGTGCAGTGTTTCCTCAGTTGATGAACTTAATTTGTTTTGCAACTTTGGAAAAGATGACCACAGTTGTATTTGTGTGGTAAGGATGGCACAGTTGTTTGTCACCCAATGCAGATTTTGCCGCCAAAATTTGCCAAACACTTCTGTTTGTGCACTACATGGTTTGAAAACACAAATGTTCATGAACAGAGGCACCCCTGTACTGGGTCCTGTTGTTTGAAAAGCCATCTTTTTTTTTTGTCGTTTTGTTTTCTGGTAGTTTAGAAAAGGACAAGGACATTAGCAAGTCATCATTGCTCAAGCTGCACTTTATAACTATTTAAATAAGTAAGGAATGATAATCAAAAGTAGAATATTGGTGAATAAAATAATGGATCCAAAAAGTTGTACAAGTCAGACAAAATTAAGTGACATTTGGCATGAGCCCTTTACCCTTAATATCATTCTGTATGTGTCCAGAACTGTTAGCCCCAGTCTCACATTTTCTAACACTCCTTTACCACGTACAAATTGTCATAAAATGGCCCCATCCTTACTGGTTATTATGGTATGTGTCTAGATGGTCCCTCAAAGCCTCATGTAGTCATAGGTGGGGTTCTTCCAGAGGTAGCTTGATGTAGGATGTATGATTGATTCATGGTGCAATGCTAGGATTATGTGTGGGTAATTTTTAAATTAGTCCAATGATTTGCTTTGCAGCACCCTAATCCTGGTAGCCTGGATACAACATAGGGACAGAGAGGGGCTTGTTTAATCCTTTGCTGCTTTGGTGCTCTCTGCCCGCCATGAAATGCTTCTCTTAGTCAATGCCTGTTTGCCACACCCCCTTCTTGGAGACAGCGGATTAAGCACTGAAAGGTCTGCGAACTTTGAGTTAAAAAAGCCTTTTCTACTTTAACTTTGGGTCTTAGATGTTTTGTTCCAGCAATGATGAAGGTAAGTAAGACAAATCACGAATTGACATTTTAGGAACACAAGGAAACAAATTACACAGAGATGCAGAACCACACAGAAACACAGTGGCCCCTCATCTGTCCAAAAATCACTTGCTCCACCAAACATACTATAAGGGTAGGGTAAATCAACAATAATTTCTGTATTTAGCACTAGGCTGAAAATTCTGTGGGTGTCACTGAGTGATATTCATGCCTCTCTTGTGAAGTGAATTTTCTTTTTTTTTTTTTTTTGTGGGACTGGAGTTCGAACTCATGACCTTACACTTGCCAGGTAGGCTCTTGTGCCACAGAGCTATCTCCCCAGCCCCTGTGAAGTGAATTTTCTGATCTGTACTACAGAGATGGAGCCTCCAGGTTCACATTTGCTAGAGAATGCCCAGATTTTCCTGGTACCAAAGACTGTGCTCTTCCATTCAGCTACTCAGCAGGCAAGCAGAAGTGTGAATTTCCCTGGTGTGATTTGTGCTCTAGGACCTGGAGGAGAGGAGACTTGAAGTCAGCGAGGGAGGTCTGTACTTGACTCCTTAGGGTATGATTCTCCCTACCATGACACACAGAAAAGTGTCTTTCTTCCTTATACCCCCGGGGTGACTTCCAGCTAATCCCAATAACCAAAAAAGCTAAAGATAATGTCACAAGTTGGTAGTCCAGAGAACACTCAAAGAACAAAACAGTTCAGGTCTCTAGTTGTAAAACATCAGGCTCTAAAAGGCACTGTCAGAGTGGGCTTTAAACATTTTGAACTTTGTCTCGTCTCCAAAAGTCCACAAGAAGCTATTGGAAAGCTGCAGATAATGCAACTGTACTTCTGTAACCAAGTACACCTAGGTCACTGCTGAAGTTTGAGGTCTTTAGGTCAACAGTCTCCACCTCAACCCCCACTGCACTAGGATGTGCTCACAGCATGGAACTAGGTTCTTCAGTTTGTTTTGGAAAGTGCAATTTTACTATATTTGCATTCACTCCCTATCAGTTCACTGTGGCCTTTAGAACATATTGTGTAAGACTGGTGAATTTCAAGAAGCCAGTCCATCTAAGTAAAGAACAAGACAACATCCTCTAGGCTAGGGTGCAGATCAGTGGTAGAGCGCTTGGCTAGACTATGAAAAGTCCAGGATTTAATTCTCAGCACTGCAAAAAACAAACAAAAGTCTGTTCTGCAAGTGTTAATATGAATTAAAAAAAATGAAGAAATGCAATGTAAATATTTCCAAAGAGGGAGGAAATTTATTATTTGTCAATGATCTGTCAGTTGAAATACTTAAAATATTACATTCAACAAGTGGTTAGATATTTTAAAGTACAAAAACAGAATCATTGGACACAAATAATAATTTATAAAATACAATATAATAAAAGCCTTATTCATAAAAACAACTATAACAATTAAACAAGGTAAAATAAACTATTTACTGTAACATTTAAAAATAACACATATAAATGAAAAGTAGAATAATCAATATCAATCCAGAGACATAAAAGAAGGCCTGAATAAATAATATGGCATCTTGTTCTGAAAGGAATTATTTAATATTGCTTGATTTCCAATTTCTAAAGAATTTCCCAGCTGTCTTTCTGATTTTTGATTTCTACTTCAATTCCACTGTAGTACGAAGCATACTTTGTGTGAATTCAGATAGTTTTAGTTTCCTAGGATTTACTTCATGTTGCAGAAGAGCATCAGTATGAAAGTTCTGTGTGTATTGGAAAATTATGCACATGCTGTTCCTTTTAGATGGAAGAGGCTATAACTTTTAATTAGATCAAAATGTTTCTGTCTTTCATATCCTTGCTGATTTTCTCCTTGTTCAATCACTGAGCAGGAAAAATGTTATTTCTAACTATGACTGCAGATGTGTTTATTTTAAATAAAGTAAAATACAATCCGTCATCTTTTATATGTATATAGAGATAGCATATATTGAAGTGTTGTTGTTAGTATGTACAGTTTTAGTATTGCTATGTCTTCTCAGTGAGACACCCACTAAGTGCTTAATACATGTAGTATCTTCCTAGTGAACTCATGTTTTTATCTTAGGCAACATACCTTCCTTATCTGTAACTATCGTCATTATTTTGAAGTCTATATTGTAATACTGATAAGATCATTCCAGCTTTATTTTAATTAATGTAAGTATGTTTTATTTTTGCATTCTTTAACTTACTTATTTTATTTAAAGTTAATTTCCTTTGAAAGCTATGTTTGTATCTTGCTTTCCAAACTAGTCCTTTGTAATTGTCAATTCATGTAATTATTGATAGAGTTGATTTTAAGCTTATCATCTTGTTGCTTTTTTGCCTTTGTTCCTTTGTTCTTTATTTCTATTTTCTGCCTTCTCATATTAACTGGGTATTTATTTATGATTATATCTTATCACAATTATTAACTTATTAGTTATACTTCTCTAAAAAGCTTTTTGATGACTGTCCTGTGTTTTATAATACTGTAGAAACTCATTACTTACTGTAATCTATCTTCAGGAGCCTTATAATATATCTTGTGTTGTGAAGAGAGTATACAACCAATGCATTCTTTCTGTTAAAAACCCTCAAAACATACATCGTTTTTATTTGTGTTGTAGCCAGTGAATTTTCTTTTAGAGCAACTACAAATAAAAACAAATATATTTATATATACTTTTATTTTTGCAATTTCTAACACTTTATTTCTTCATAACATTTCTTGTAATGCAGGTATGATGGCTGTGGATAATCTCAACTTTTGTCTTTATTTAATCTACATTTTTGCAAACATGTTTTTTGCTAAGTTAATTATTGAATTATGAGTTAGGAGTCTAAAATTTTCTTTTTCTTTATAGTGAAGAAAAGATCTCCTTCCATTGCCTTTTAACTCACATATATTCTATGGGAAATCATCTGTAATTCTACTTTCTGCATACTATGTCTCCTTCCATTCTGTGTGCATAATTTCCTCTTATATAGCTGCATATTAGCCAATCTTTGGTCAACTATCTTGCCGTTCCATGATAAAAAAACAAAACAAAACAAAAAAAACACTGATTTTGCTGTACTCTGTACATTGAAATAAATTCTAGATGGAGCAAAAATTTAAGTTAAGAAAAATAAAAGTATAAATCTATTACAAAGAAATGTGGGCAAATACATTTTTTCGAAGCTTTGGTGATAAAAATCTTTATTAATATGATTTAAAAACCTGGGAATATAACAATGCTGCAAAAGATTCTAATAACATTTAAACTAGTAAAATATTCTCAAATCAGAAGGATTAACCAAGATTATAATATAATGACAATATTAGGGAAGTTTTATCGCTGATTTACTAACCAAAACAAAAGGGTTCTAGCTATGCTGGTGGCTCATACTACACTGCCTGTATTCAGGAGGCTGAAGTAGGAGGATTGTTGCAAGTTCAAGTCCAACCTAGGCTATATAGCAAGACTTACTTTATCCAAAAAATTCCAAAATATCATTAAGGAAAAGATGATGAAATGATGAAATATGGACAAAATATATGAGAAAGCAACAAACACATAACCCTTCCAAAATCTGCCTGCTTGTGCCATATAGAATGTTAGTAGAACAAGAGATATTCTCTTTTTCTTACCTATCAGGTTCAAAAAATTAAATTTTTATCATGGAAAACAGGTACTCTCATGTACCTTTTTTGGGTTTTTAAAAAACTGACAAAATTGTTCTAAAGAGCTAGCTGGCAAAATACATAAGCCTTGAAAACCTTGTATACCTCTCTTTGACCATAAGTGGCCAAGACACAACATGCAATAGGAAGCACACAGGATTTGTGTCAGGCTGCCCGGGTCCTAGTCCTGGATCTGCAATGTCAGAGCAATTAAATTTGCTGTGTGATGCCAAGAAATTTACACAATCTCTGTCTCATTGTCAGCTGAGTTGTTTGTTCGTTTGTTTGTTTATAGAAGGTCTTATTATGTAGTTCTGGCTAGCCTTGAACTCACTATGAAGCCTAGGCTGGACTTGAATTTGCAACAATCCTCCTTTCTCAGCCTCCCATGTTCAGACTTGCATGGTACACCTGGTCACTGAGCATTTTAAATGATTACTCCCTTATTATACAATTTCAGTTATTGATATTAAAACTTTGAGTGGCACGTGGTGAATCTGCATTAATATGAGTATTGGCTACTAACTTAATAGTTTTAGTATTCATGAAAATACTCTTGGAAATCTTTGGCCATCTAGGCAGAATCTGTCTCATAAGAAATATCTTGCCTAACTTAATTGAACCTGTATTTTCAAGTTGTAAATATATTGTACCTCATAAAAGCATATAGTATTTCAATACAAATTAAATTAAAAACAAAACAGTAAATGAGATAGTGTGATATACTGAAAATTTATCAGTTTAAATTTGGACGCCAGAGCATATTTGAATTTCTTAGCATATTTGACATTCAGAAGGCTAATCGTTTACTTGTATCTCAGTCCATAAAAGCTTGGGCACATTTCTTAGGAGCAACGATCATGATTTATTGCTCTCAGTTCACGTTGTAAATTAAGGAGCTCTCTGGTCCTATCATAGAGCAACCCAATGTGGAGGACCAGGCCATCCCTTTTGTAAAATTAGTGTTACAACTGCTAAAATAAGTTGACGGAGTTACTACCCCTTCTGAGTGAGGGAGATGCAACCTTGCTTAAGGACCCTTAGGTAAGCGTTCATGTGACTAGAAGAAAACAGTCTTCTGTTGCAATCTTGGAAAAATTAATTTTATAAAGATGAGTGTTGTGGTTTGTTTCTAGGTGCACCCCCCCCCCAGCCTCATGTAGTCAATGGAACCAGCTTCTAGACTTTGTGATTAATTCATGATCCAGTGCTAGGATCATGGGTGTGAATGCTGCTTGGATTATGGGTGTAAGTGCTACACCCAGCTTGGGGCAGCTACCTTGAATGCAATATAAGGGAGACAGACTTGTTCTCTGGTTGCCATTGTTGCTATGCCTCATTTTTGCTCTTGCTGTTTTGCTGTTTTCTGCTGCCATGAACTGCTGCCCTCTGCCATGTGCCTGTCTGCCTTGGAGCCAGCTGACTCCAAGTCAGTATGGACTGAAACCTCCATAAACTGTGAGCTAAATAAACATTTCCTTTCTTAATATTGGGTGTCAGGTACTTTGTCCCAGCAACAAGAGAAGAGTAACTGAGGCAAGTAGGTCTTGCTGTGCTGTGTAGGCTGGTCTCAAACTGTTGGACCCAAGCCATCCTCCTACCTTAGCCTCCTGGGCATCCGGGACTACAGGCATGCCACCATTCCTACATTGGCTGCACTTTTGGGAGAAGCTAGCTAACCACTGAAACTTGCAACAGTTCTACTTTTAGAAAGTATTTGAAAAAAAAAAAATGCCAAACGTACAAAGATGCTTATAGTATCAAAAACAACTCAAGAATTTATCAGTGGTCAAATACATAAATCTGTCTTTATAATGAAATGTGGTTATTAAAAATATTATGATGGAGCTATATTTTCCAAAATACTTTTGGATATATTGTATTTGGTTGTATTTATAGCAACCAAACTCATTTATTTTCTTCATAGCATATACATCCACTTGAAATTCTATATTTTATAGTATATTATCTACCCCTTCACTAGCAGTCAGAGAAATTATTACTGCTGTATGCAAGAACTTTGAAAATTGGTGATATTTTAAATGTCTGATGAACTAAGAAGTAAATTAGCGTCCCTGTGTGCGTCATATGCTTCTATTTTTATAAATAATATAGAAGAGTGTTTGTGTTTGTAGAGACAATTCATCCAAAGGCTGTCAAGACTGAGTCTGTGTAAGATTTCCTGAACCTCGACCCTCAGCCCTTCCTTTCCATCAATATGTCTATATACACAAAAAACTACTAAGTCTTACTCTCCTTCCCAGAGCTACCCATTATTTTCAGCTTTGTGTCTTCCCATACTTTGAAGAGCATATGCATACACAAATACAAAGTGTTGTCTTCTTCATTTAAGAACAGGGCTCACAGTTCTCTCCCTATCAGCATGCATGACTCTTTCCTTTTAGGGGCTGTGCATAGAGTATACACCCACTACTAAGTGTGGCTGTGTCCTGGCTCCTGCAACCATTCCATTTCCCAAGTGGGGACACTGGGTCTGGCCCACTCTTTTGCTGTCACAAACTATGAGGTTTCAAGCAGCACCTTACTCAGGTCCCTTGTAAATATTGTGCAGTCTTTTGGTAACTGCTTTAAAATCCAGCTGCCAGACGAAATAATGAAATTCATTTAAAAAATTGATGATTTCTGCCAACTGTCTTTCACAAAGATGACAGTAACCTACTTCTCAGCTAATATTAGGTGAGAAGGCCAATTTTTTACCCTTTTGTCAACACTGAATCCTATTATTAATCTTGTTTTTTGCTGGTTGCACAGAAGAAAATTCCATCTTTATATAGTTTAATTTGCATCTCTTTGATCACAGATGAAATTGAGCATTTTCACTTATGTTTATTAGATATTTCTCCTAAGAAATTTATATTAATTTTAAAATCCGTTTTTCTTTCAGTTAGTGGTTTATGAGATTTTTTAAATGATAAACATTTTATTGATCTTTCCATATATGCTTTTAGAAAGCTTTCCTTCCTCAAGATCAGAAAAATAGGTCCCTATGTATTTTTTGAATAATTCTCATAGTTTTGGCTTTTATGTTTAGTACTATAACTCAGCTATTATTTCTTTCTGCTTGTGATCTGAAGTAAAGATTAGCTTTAAAAATTCCTAGGTAATAGCCATTTGCTCTAACACCCTTAACTGAATATGTTGTCTTCCTTATTTGGAATATAGCCACCTCTCTTTAAACGCAGGACATTGGTTACAAGACCCTCATTGGATAACAAAATGTTTGGATGCTCAAATCCCATTATTAAATTTAAATGAGAGCTGCATATCACCTAAACCATCCCCCTTTATCTTTTAATCACCCCTAGATTATTTACAACACCTAGTATTATGTAAATGCAATGTTAATAGTTGTTATATAGCTTATATTGCATTGTTTTGGAAATGATGACAAGAAAAACTGTCTGTATATGTGTAGTAAAGACACATTTTTTTCCAAATATTTTTAATCTGCATTTACTTGAATCTGAGGTTACTAAGTCAGTTATCACAGAGGGCTCACTATACCAGCTTTGTTGAGAACAAATTGACAACATGGTTTTTACTTGAACTTCCCATGTTGTAGTTTTGAAATTTTTTAAAAAGAGCGCATCACTTTTTAACACTGGAAAAGCAATTATTTTCCATTCCAATACATTTTATAATATTCAGAATCATGCAAAATTACTGATAAGGTATTAGTTGAAAAATTAAGGGATGATTTTTGTGTATAATTTAATCTCAAATGTATAAGAAACTATATTTTCATATGTACAGAAAAAAGGAATAAAAGTCTAGCAATTGTCTCATGATATAGACTATTGTGTAGTTAATCCTGCAGAGATTGGGGGTGACAGCCTGCCCTTTAGCAACATGTAAGAGTTTCTCTCTCAGATCAACTGTGGTCACTAAAGGGTCAAATATAGTTTTAAGGTCTGGCATGGTGACATTTGTAATAGAAGCATTCAAGAGGCTAAGTTAGGAGGATTGTTTGAGTTCAAGACCTGCCTGGGCTACAAAGTGAGCTCAAGACCAACCTAAACTGCATAATGAGACTCTGTGCTATCTTTATTTTAAGAGTAATGCTGATTTACTTTACTATACATAACAATTTTTGTTTGGTCCTCAACTCCAGGACTATAGGTAGTTTTCCTCTGAAAGCAGCTGATAAACGGTAAACAACCAAAATGTTGGTTTTAATTTTTTTTTATGCTAAGATTTTGTTGGCTTTTAGGTTTCACATTTGCTTTTTTTTTTTTGTATCATGGCCCTGCCCTGGGGGTGGGGCTGGCACAGCTTGTGGTGCTGGGGATCAAACTGCAGTCCCTGAGGTTGTCTAAGCTTTCCTAAGCAGGCGCGTTAGACCCCTGAATCATCCTGCACATTTGCTTTTCTTTTTTAGGTTTGGCAACCTACACTAATCTGCCCTTAACTATCCTTTATTCTCTGAACTTTAGCTGGATGTCTGTCACCCAGCTGTGCCTGGGGTGGAGTCCTCTTTGCCTGTTCATCTTGTGTGCTTTCTTTCCCCAGCCAGATGTACAATAAAGCCCCACTTTCCCTCAAATCCTGAAGCTGACCTAGCATAACTAGCAAGGGAGCTGGAGAGTCTAGGAGAAATCCTGGAAGAGTTACAGCAGTGTGATAACTCCTAACCCTGTGTTCCTCAGAAATATCTCAGTGACTGATCAAAATCTCTACAGCTGTGATGATTCATGAGAAAACAGTGATTTCAGCTTCTGCAAAGGTGTAGTCAGCAAAACAGGCAAATCCCCGGGGATTCTAGAACTGGACAGCATTGCAATGGCCTCATGGCAGGTGATGAAGAGGTTCTGGGGGAGTCCCCTTTCCTGTTGAATGGTGGCTAGGTACCTAGCTTTAGACCTGTCTCACAATGGAGAGGAACCCCTGGTCTGGGCGACTGTTAGGGGGCTTCAACCTACGTCAGCCTCCAGTCTCATGCTGCATGTAAGGACCAAGATGAGGTGTTGCAACTATTTTTTTTTCTAGAATAGCATAAGCAATTCCTTCAGAAAATGAATATGAGATAGCTTTCTGAAGCTGTTTGCTCAGATGTAAGCAAGCCTGAAACTTCCACACAGTTTTTGAGGATGTGTTCATGCACAATCAGTCTCCCTCCTGTTGAATCAGGCACTTATACCTCTCCTGGGCTTATGCTTGGCAAAGAAAGCAAAGAATTGAAAGTACACTAGTGAAAGTACAGGTCTGGAGACCTTGCTAGACCTTGCAACCTTGCCTGTGTTGAGCAAAGGCATGAATGGCTACCACCTTAGGCAGGCAATGTTCAAAAACTACTGCAGGAATCTTTAATCCTTTCATCTTTGGCATTACATTGTTCTTTCACCTTCCTTCTTCTTGCTAGTATTTCCCATCAAAGGCTGCAGTGGGCTCTATTGTCAATTCTACTTTTAGGCCTGCTAGTTCTCCTCTCCTTTGCAAAGGTTATGTCTGATTCTGAGTTGCCTTCCTCATGAATCTTTATAAACAGGATCAGGTGTGTTCAGCACGATGTGGTCAGACAAGGAGCTACATTAGGGGTGGTTATGATACTGTCTAAATCAGAATGCATGTGTAACAGGATATGGATAAATTGCAGAGTTAGAAGAGAAAGGCACAAAAAGAAAGCTAAGAACCATTTATGACATATCAGGCCCTGGGCTTTCCTATCACCTGCATCATTCATTTCATTATTCCCAGTAACTTTAAATAAAATGCTATGACCTTCACTTTCCACATGAGCACATTGAGATTCATGGAAATCAAATACCTTCCTTGGGGCCATATGGCTAAATACTTTAAGTGGAGATCTGCATCAAGACTTGTTGGGATCCAAAGCTCTCATTCCCTGCTCCTCACAGGGCAGGCTCAAGGGATGGTGGCAAACCAGTACCTAAAGACTGGACCACATTCTATTCAAATATGAATAGCTTGTTTCTTCACCACATTGCCTCCCTGCCTTTGGTAGAGCCTGGCGGATTCACAAGTCAAAAGAAGGCACAATGCGGAGTCCGTGCTGTCCCAGAAGGGAAGGGCCCGGAATTCTAGCATGCTCTCATCCTGACTCAGCTCTTCAGGGATCATGTAAATGACTTCATCTTTCCTGGTTTTTAAACACAGGCCCAATTCAGGAGTAAACCAGCAATTAGTTGAAGGAAATAGGATACATGTACGAGAGCATTCCAATCTCTTGCTAGTGAAGAATATCAGCATTAACAGCTGGTTGCTTTTAAAACCTCAGGCAATACTCTGGAAGCAATGGAAAATCATTTACTTTTGAAATAGGGTTGAACTTTTCTTAAAGAAGGAGATGTGGTGCTCTAGACTCAGATTAGGCACGAGGCAGCATATGAGTAACACCATAAGTCCACAGAGGGACCCACACTTTCTCTCCAGACTCACACCAGGCACAGCGGTGGCATATGAGTGAGAACTTTACTGCACGACTGGACCAGGGCTCAGACCAGGCCCTGCACATCTGAGACCTTCTACTCCCTGCCACCAGACCTTCCAGACTCAGGCCAGGCCCAGCTCACGGGATTTAGTCCCACGGTCTGCAGCAGGAAAAAGCTGAGCACAACAGCCAGACCCAAGCTACATACATATGGACAAATTGAAACATGGTAGATCTGGACCCAGTAAGCTGAGAAACTTTGCTAGATTTAGATCTATGAGAGTCTTTCTACTCTTTTTTTCTTGATGTACAGAGGGGGCAACAGGTAACAATGTGAACTAATCATCCTGGAAGGCCACAGGTTATTCAAGAGGAGCTGATCAGACAGAACTTAGGGGAACTAAGTTAAATATAAATTCCTAATTTAATATCTGCTTAGTTACATAGACATAATGTTTGCTCTTTTGTGAAAAATACAGACCTACTAGTTACAAAAGTTTGTCAACTGATAATATCACTACTCGTTATTAGTATTCCTAATGGTAGTTCTATAAATACAAAAGTATAACTGCCTTAACCATGTAATCTCTCTTGGGTAAGATTTTTGGTAAATTCTAAGGGTTATAACTGCACAAAAGCTCCACACCAAAGATCAGAGAACAATACTATACAAAATGACAAAGAGAAGGAACAGAATGTAATCTCAGACTCCAAGCCCATCCAGAGCAAATGTAGAAGACAGTAGCACAGAAGAAAGTGGGAATTATCTGAAATAAAAAACAGCTGCAGAAAAGTATAGAGGAAATCAGATCAGAAATAACCTCTGCAGTAAAAAAAGGAAATTTCTTAAGAGGGTCTGAAGTAAAGAAATAACTACAGAAAGGTAGAGAGGAAATCAGATCAGAAATAATATCTGAAGTAAAAACGATAACTATAATGAACAAATTAATAAATGCTTCTACAGAAGACACTGATAAAAGTTAAAGAATAGAAAAATGAAGCAATCCTTCAGTGAGGAATATAGGAAAGAAATAAATCACATGAAGTAGTTTCAAAGAGATATACAGGAAAATAAAATCTCAATCACAAGCTGGCAACACCATATGAACAAAAGTGAAGATAGAGTTTCAGATCTTGAAGACACAGTCACAGCTAGTGAAAGAGTAAGAAAGGATCTCTTGAAAGCAACTAGTGTGCAAGAAAAAAATAATTCAACATCTTCAAGATGATACAGGGGCCCGGCGGGATGGCTCAATGGTCTAAAGCGCTGGCTTGGGCGGCTTCAGGGACCGCGGTTCGATCCCCAGCACCACATGCTGTGCCAGCCCTGCCCTTGGGGCGGGCTGAGCCGGCCATAAAAATGAGTGAATAAACAAACAAAGGTTCTGAAACAAGAAAAAAATAAATAACAAATAAATTTAGGGGCTGGGGAGATAGTTCCGAGGCACAAGTGCCTGCTGGGCAAGTGCAAGGTCGTGAGTTCGAACCCTGGTCCCACAAAAAA
>PVJA010040441.1:0-18519 GCA_004027025.1 Myocastor coypus | reverse complement strand
AGCCTAGACAACTTTGAGACCTTATCTCAAAATTGAAAAAAAAAAAAAAAATTAAAGCTCGGCGTGAAGCTCAGTGGTGAAAGCTTGTCTAGCAAGACACTGTATTCAATCCTGAGTTGCAAAACAGAAAGAAAAAGGGGAAAGTGAAAAGAAAAGAAGGCAAAAGAGGCTTCTGTCCCCAGTGACTGCATGGTCTATTTCTCTTGTGAATTATAGGATGCATTTATATTACAAGATAAATGGCAATGGAAGTCCTCTCTGACCTATGCTCCCATTTCTGCTACCTCATGGTTCTTGTTCCTAAACTTTTAAAAGGAAAAAGAATCTAATCCTTCTTTGCTTTTGAGCTCATTTGAGCTGTTCCTGTAAGCAGCCCCACTGAGTGTTTCCAACTGAAATTTTCCACCATTCTCGCGAGGTTTCAGGCTTCCCCTGAGGGCTTTCTGGGTGCCCTTCATCGTGAGCACACTCAAGGACAAGCGGCCTCAGCTCCTACCTGCCCAGGTGATGGGAGCCTGGCTGGCAAGATGCCCTCCTCGTCCAGGAAGAAAGATGTCCTGTCTGCTCCTTGGCAAGCCTTGCGGAGCACTCAGCAGTTCGCCTGCCAAGAATGAGTGGCATGTGAACGAGGCTGGGCTCAGCGATTCTGGGCAGATGCCCAAGCTCAGCTAGCATGGTCCCTACGGCCCTGGAGGCACCATGCCAAGAATCCGTGCACTGCCAAAAGCTTCCCACCCTGTGCGCGGCTCGGCCGCTTCCCTCTCCTGCCAAGCTGTTTCTAGATCACTTTTCCAAACTTTCCCAGAAAGTTCCAAGAAAGGACACTGGGAAAACCTGGAAACAACAGCGAAGCATCCAAATGTCCACAACGCTGTCAAAGTAATTAGCAGGCAGACGGACTTAGAAGTAGTGACTCAGAGCCAGCAACCCGTGCGTGCCAATAATGGTCAGTTGAGGCTCGGTGTTGCTCATGAGACCTGAATGCAGAAAGGAGGCTGAATCCTGGGGTCTTCGGGCCCCAAGGGCAGACAGGCTTCCTACACCCACCTGTTGGCACAAGCCCTTTCCATGGGTCAGACCCACCGTGATTCCTAGTGGCGATGAAATGTCTTCCCAATGGCACAAAATGTATCCAAGGTCTCCAGTGCAACAGATGAAACATTCCTTTGTTCTTTCTGGTGCTTTCCAGCTTTCCAGTTCTAGGACACAATGAGAGCAGTGGGAGGGATTCACCGTGTAAATTACCTTGGGCCTCACAGCACTGGGGATGGAGGGAAAAGAGCCTGAAAGCCAATTTGGTTTGAGTAATTTCAGGCGCCTGGACTGACTGAGTGCCTGTCTGGACTATCAGTAGCCTTAGCCTCAGGGAGACTGAGCAAAAATGGGCAGACAAAAATAAGCAAGCTTGGGCTGCACAGGCAACTGAAAGCAACTTCTTAAAAGTTCTGGAGCGAAGCCTTTGTGTCCTGGAGGTAGCACCGCATGTGGATGATGGTGTGTGTGTGCCTGTGCCTGTGCGTGTGCGTGTGCGTGTTTGTTGGTGCCTCGTTGTTCAATATCTTGGGCATTACAGAAATTATGGGCAATGGTGGGATGCTGTGAGATTAGTGCTTGTGAGTGGAAATGTTAAGACTCTGTTTTTCCTGCCTCATTATTTGTTCTGACTTCGCTATAGAGTACATTTCTGCTGGCCAAGCCATGGAAGTTTATTTATCCTAGAAGGAGGATTTCTCTCTTTTTTCCCTTCTCTGCTATCATCCTCTCTTATGCTCCTCCCTCCTTTTTTTTTTGACTTGCTTTAAAACCAGATGGAGGTAGATTTAGAGGCTGAATCTAAGACCTCCATGTGTCCCTGTCATAAAACATAATTCAGGAAAATGCTACCTTCCGTGGAGATGTCTAGCTGTGCCCACTTGAAGTCTTAAAAACCTCCATTCCCAAAACCTCACTGTACAGTCACAGTTAGGAGCATTTAAAATTCCAATAAAATACACAGTCTAAAAATGTCTTTGCTTTAGCTGCCGGGTCGTTCCTCACAGCACATGTAAATGGATGGACAGTGTGCTCCCGGCCAATGGCTTTTGGAAATGCCCCAGTGCTGTAGCACACCACTGGGTGAGTGTTTTCTTTTTAAGAGCCATGATGCATTTTGCAAAGAGTACAACACACACACTTTTACCTGCTCTGTGAGATGTCGATTGCTCACAGGATGAGCAGAGCCCAGCTTCGCACATTTCCTGCAGCCTGGCAAGATGCACAAGAGAAGGAAGCCCTTGAGCTCCTTTTATTCAGCCTCCAGCACTTGCTGTTAGCTCTTTAGAGAGCAGGAGAGCTCTTTAAGTGACATTTGTTTCACTGCATTTTCATGGTCACTTGTGAAGGTGGACACACAGGAGCTAACAGGAGGGCTGTGAGAATTTGAGAAGATAAAAGTCTCTTGGTCCCATGGCCTCCCAACTCAGTGATGCTGTAAGAAACCTCTGTCTGCTCAGGAGGCTGAGTGGCTTCCATCATTAAGCTTAAAAGAGGCCCACTCTGCTGTATCTCATGCCCTTTAAAGGGGCCCAGATTGGTTCTCAAGCATTTCTAGGCTTCCTAATGGATGCTCCCACACAGTCACCCCCAAATGCAGGGCTGCACCTTACTAGGGTCAGCTTGGGTGTGCAGTAATCATTCCCTTGGAGCGGGAACAGTCTGTAATTGTTTCATCTGATGAGGGCACCCTGGTCTTGGGGCTGTTCTCAGGGTGGTCACTGCAGCGCAGTAAGATTGTCTATGAGGCCCAGACAATTCTGCTTAGAGAAGTGGTTCCCAACTGAGACCCACTCAGGAGAAAATATTACTGGTGCCCATGCCATAGCTTTCAGTGATGCTGCAGTGTCTAATGTAACTTCTGTTTAGTTTAGGATGCTTGTGCCATAGACTGAAAACCTTAAGGATTATTGAAAGCACTGATATTCAAGTATTTGTCCAACCTTGCATGCTCGCATCTGCTAATCTGAACAAAAGATTTGATGATGAAAAGACATAATATCATAACCATTGTTAACCTGCTATTCTTCTTTTGAAAGTCTATACGGTATGTAATATTATATGTCACTCTGTTTCTGTCCATTTTTGCATTTGTTCTTGCTTTTACTCTTTAAAAGAAATTAAACCAAATCTTTTTTTTTTTTTTAAAGTAAGATAATTCCTGATGGTTAACATGAAAAAACAACAACAGCTTTTCTCTTCTCTTCTACAATTTTATCCTCCTTGCAAACTACTTTCAACTCTCAGCTGTCTTTTAAGGTGTGCACCGCTACACTCCTGACCAACATACTCGTACTCCAGTGTTGGTATTCTTTGCCTCTGCATGTTAACTTTTGATTTCCCTTAGCAAAGGGTGAGAATTCAGCCCTCAGGTCCTCCCCACCTTGGAACCACGTCCACTTTCTCATCCGTGCACTTCTTGGCCATTTACTGTCTTAATTCACCCAGCAAAACTATATCAGAATTGTGGTGAGGTGAATATTCCAAAGTTCTGCTGATATGATAGCATCTTAGTACCAGCTGAGTCATAATTATTGTCTTGCACAAATTTTGTTTTCCCTTTCACACGCGTTTTGTTACCTTCCCGCTCCATAGTTTTCTCTTAGCAATTCATTCCCAACCCTCACCTGTCATTTGTGAATATCATCTATAGCTGCTCATGCGTGTCAGGTCCTTGAATTTTCGTTTTATTTTCTGCTTGGATACTGGCCTCCTATATCCTGGTCAGTTTGGATCTATGAGTCCCTCGATTTCCTCTAGAGTTGTCATCCTGGAATTTCTCCCTTTGTGATCATTCCAGAAATTTCCTTGGCCTTTGGATCTGAGAGAGGTCTTCCACTTCCTGGGAAAGGATGGCAATAGATGTGCCCCACAGGTCCGTGTGTTGAAGACCTGCTCCTGGCATGGAAGACTGAGAAGTCTTTGTGTCATGGAGATTGTACCACTGAAGGGGGGGACTGAGACCTCAGTTCCTTATCTCTTTCTCTCACTGCCTATGAGCTGAATGGTTTTGCCCAGGCACATAACGCCTGCAGTCTTACCTCAAGCAACAGAGATGAACAATCGGAGATGGGTGCCTCTGAAACTATGAGCCAAAATAAACATTTTCTCTTTATAAAGTGACCATCTCTAGTGTCTGTTATAGTAACAGAAAGCTGACTAACACACATGTCTACTTCTTGTCTTTGTTTATTCTGTCACTGTTGTAGACTGAAATGGATTTCTAGAACTTTACCAAGAAAAGGGACCTGGACTGTAACTTTCTTGTTGAAGCTCTAGTAATAAGGCTGTAATAGTTAGGTTACTTTTAGTTTCTCCCTTGGTTATCAAAAGATGTGCCTTAGTTATATTTATCATGTAATATCTTTGTTTCTTATAAAATCAATTTCCAGACCATATCCCTTATAAGACAAGGTGATTAAGACTCCCACATTTCCCCTTACCACATGTGCCAGTCCTATCTTCATTATTTTCTTGATTTGCAAAGTTCCTGGCTTTATTTTTACTTTCACAGTGAGTGACTTTCTCTGTGTAGAATGAACTCTGCATAATACATAACCCATGCACATTATGACAAATGGTTGATCTTGTTTACTTGTCCTTGATTATGTTACTGTCCCAACCCCAGTCATTCATAATTTTTTTTTCATTTTCTAGTGTTATCTTGTCCTAAATTTTATTCCTACATCTTCAAGTATTAGATGTCTTGCTTCTCTTTGTTTTTAGTTGAATTTTCTCCTGAGGTCCTGTTCTCATCTCCCCTGCATCAGTTTGAGTTGAGTGACCTTTCTGGACTATCTGCAGGGTCACAGTTTCCCCTTAACACTTTCTCAGTGTTTCCAAAACCCTAAGTATTTATTTTAATATATTCCTCATTGTCTGGAGTAATACATAAATAACTTCTAAAGAAAGGAGATTTCAAGGTAAAAATCTTAAACTCTTAAAAATCCCCAAATATCTATATTTTCACCCTCAGAATTGATTGATAATTCAGCTGGAAACAGAATTTGAAACTGAAGTTTGTTTTGTCAAAACTTGAAAACTAATGCAGTGTGGTTTTCAAAGAATACAGTAAGTACTGAAAGAATCATAGAATACTATAAAATTATCATAGCAATCTTATTTTCACACCTTTTGGATATACTTTCTTTTTTTTTTTTTTTTTTTCAGATTTTAGCACTGTTATGGTTTATGTCTAGTTGTCCTCCCAAAACCTCATGCAATCATGGGGCAAAGACTTCTAGAGTTTGACACTCCATGACCCTCTGGGATTATGCGTTTAGTACTGATGGGATTATGGGTTTGAGTACTGCTGGAATTATTTAACTCCTGACCCACTGGGATTATGTGTCTTAGTACTGATGGGGTTGTCAGTCTGAGTATGGCTGGGATTATGGGTGTGGCCTAAGGTGGATATGCTGAGGCAGAGAGCCTGAATGTAACATAAAGACAGACAGACAGACAGACTAGCCCTGTTGCTCTCTGCTCCCCTGGTTATTCTGCTGCTTCTGCTGCCATTGTTGCTGTTCCACCGCCATGAGCTGCTGTTCTCTACTATGTGCCAGTCAGCCTTGGAGCTGGCCGAATATGGACTGAAACCTCTGTTGTACTCTAAGAATAAGACAACGGAAGCAGACACCCAAAAAGAAAAAGAGCGCTTTATTTTAACTGGTACCCAGTGGCAGTCTCAGTGCAAGTGCACAGAGAGGCGCGCCAGGGGGAGGTGTGTACAGGTTATATAGAAGCAAGCGGTGATACAGAAGCCAATTGCAGTCATTAATAGGGTAAGAATCTTTTGATTGGTGGGTTTACAGAATAAGAGGCATAGTCTGATTGGAGGATACACGTTATAGAGGAGCAAGCAGTACTACAGAAGCCAACAGCAATCATTATAGAATTGACCTTTTCCTCGATTAGTGGAATTAACAAGGGGGTGTGACAACTTGTAACTTGATTGGACGACACAGGCTACGGAGCTGCACTAAACTCAAGGGGGTCAACGTGTGATTGGCATCACAATGGGGAAAACAGAAACTTACGGACGCAGTGTCCGTGGAAACTGAAACTTATGCTCCTATGATTGACATCACAATGGAGAACCAGAACCTCATGGAAACAATGACCATGGGAACTGAAACAACTTTAGTATTGGCACATACAGAACACTAGCATGGTGGAGGTGGCCCTAAAATGGGGTTAGCTTTGCCAGGTTATAACAGCTCCAGTAGCTGTGAGCTAAATAAACCTTTCCTTCCTTCATTTTGGGTGTCAGGTATTTGTCCCAGCAACGAGAGAAAAGTAAGACAGGCACATTTTCCGTATCCCCCACCTTCTTAAACTTCAGTATAATTCATCCTCAGCTGCGCCACATAATGTGTAAGGGCTCAGGCTGCAGAGGCTGTGACTGTGAGCTTAGTGCATTCATGACAAGGCTGTAGTCTGCCTGTCTTGCCGCTGCGCAGCTTGAACCACCGGTGGTCCTTGTGTAACTGTACTTCACTTGTGCTACCAGGAATACAAGCCCCCTGATGGGACAGTCATGCTGCAAGCCAGTAATGCGTGCTTGGGCCCTTGTGACAGTGAGTGCGTGCCAGTAGCCAGATGTTAGGTCCCCTCGAAGCATGTCCAGATCCCTAGATAAACAGGTGGCGTGGAATAGGGTAGATTGTCATGCATTTTTAGCTATTGCTACCATTATTACTATTATGGTCATAGTTCCCTTAAGCCTAGGGCTGTGTGGTTTCCATTCCTAATGTGTGAGCTTGAATTATCCTGTTTTCCTCCTCTGCTTTTCCTGCCACCCCTGTCTTCTTTCTCTGTGACTTTCAAAGTGCCTTCTCTATCCCTTCTGTTTGTCCTCATCTTTTTATTCATATTTTGTGCTACTTATTGGAAGATACCCTCAAACTGAATATCCAGACTCAACTGAATGTTTTCCTTTTGGCAATAATTTCAACAAGTTTTCCTTACTCTTGGATAGTCTCATTGCTATAGCATTCCTTTTTTGCTCTGTGGGGGAAAAAAATGCAGTCTGGAGGCTCTATTTTGTTTACATGCTATTTTCTGCTCCTAAACTCTCTGTTTCCTCTAGGGCCATATTTCTTTGTTTTGTTTTGCTTATGTCTCTTTCATGTTTCATGTTTCCTTCAACGTCTGGAAATCCTTGGCAGTCTGTTTATACTCAAGAACAAGCTGATGGAAAGGAGGATGAGGGATTATATACATGTGGCTGTCAGGCTTTGTTTGATGGTGAGCAGGTGGAACCAAGCATTATGCCCAAGTTGCCTCCGATGAAAGAATATTTTTTTTTTTCTGTTTGTGTGTTTGGTACAGGGCCTCACTGTGGAGCTTGGGCTTGTAGTGATCCTACTGTTTTCAGCCTCCCCAGTGCTGGGGTTATAGGTGTGTGCCACCACACCCAGACTTGGGTACTGGCTCATCGCACCCCTGGGAGCGGGACTGGGAATCAAACCCTGGCCCCTGCACTTGCCAAACTCAGGTGCAAGAACTTGTACATTTTTGCTATAGGGTACAGTTATAGTTTCTGTATAGGTGTTTTGTCCCCCCCCCCCCTCACACACACACAAAGCCTCATGCAGTCATTTGGCAGCTTCCGGAATTTGTAATTGATTATTGTGGATGTGGGTGCTGCACCACCCTGGGACAGGTGATTTGCATTTCAATGTAAAGGAAGAGAAGTGAGCTGCTTGAGCTGCTGCTACCTCTCCCTGCTCTCTTGCTCTTAGCTGATGCCATGACAGTTGTCCTCTGCCATGTGCCCCTCTGCCTTGGAGTCAGCTGAATACGGACTGAAACCTCCAGTAATTATGAGCTAATAAACCTTTCCTTCCCTCATTTTGAGTGTTGGGTATTTGTCCCAGCAACGAGAGAAGAGTAACTAAGACAGGTACCAACATCTATATCAGATGCCTCTTACTCTCTTCAGAGAACTCATTTCATCTCTTTGACAAAGTCCTCTGTTTTCTTTTTTCATTTATTTGATTGGACTTGATTTCAATTTTGACTTTTCAGTGTGCTCAAATAAGGATTGAGTGTGGAGTGTTCTGTCATTGGGAAAAAAGGCCGGAACCAAAGTCTCCACACACAACCTCCCCCAATCCTCCTCCTGCACAGGCGATGTCTCAGTTTCTTTCTGTGGTTCTGGCATCGCCCAGTGCTGAATGTTTCTTCAGGTTCATGGAGCAAAAGAGCTCCTGGCTGTCACGGAGCTCCTCCTGCTCCGCCCACCACTCCTGCCACACCTGCCTCCTTGGACCTATCTTGTCAGTCAACGGAAATCGGTTGGAAGCCCTAAGCTGCCAGAAGCTTGTGGCTGTGAATTTCTTATTTTATTTCTATCGTGTTTCAATGAGGATACACACATAGCAGTCCATCCTCTTCACCACATGTCATGGCTCTTTAAAAGCCTAAAGGTTAAGATTAGTGGTAGTGAACCTACCACAAGCAGGCTATAGTAGATTGTTTCTGTCACTGAAAGCTCTAGAAGGTTTGCCATCCTTAGTGTAGATTATAACACAGAAGGGAACTGTATTACATTACAAGATACATACAAGTACGTGATTTTAGATTTGGAGCCTCTCATGGATTCAATGGAAGGAACCTGGTCTCTCTAATGATTAAAATAGTGTATCGTTTTTTTTTGTTTTTTTTTTTTGTTATTTTATTTAATTTATTTTTTTATTTTTTGAGACAGGGTCTCGCTATGCAGTTCAGGCTGGCCTTGAGCTCACTTTTGTAGCCCAGGCTAGTCTCAAACTCACACTGATCCTCCTGCCTCAGCCTCCCAAGTGCTGGGATTACAGGCGTGTGCCACCACGCCCGGCCAAAATAGTGTATCTTGAAAACTCCTGGCCTAACCATTGCTTTGAGAATTCAGAAAATGGGAAGACCAAGAGCAATAGAGTTCGTAACAGCCACAACATAGCATTTTATATTTTCCTGGCAATTTATACTTTCTTGGGGTACTTTTTAAACGAGCATCATCACATCTGAAAGACACTATCTTCTAGGCAGCATTGTTATCTCCATTTGTCAGCTAAGGGGAAAGAAGTTCCCATGGCTAAAGACTCACCGAAAGCTACACCACATGCCCTGTTGACTGCTCCTCTCACAGGATGCCCATGTTCTGCCACATCTGCTGGGCACGTTGCTGTGGGCAAACGATCCCCACAGAATTAGCTGCCATGAGTGGCTGGTGCCTAACAGCTCATGTAACTTTACCCCACCTGCAATCTTTTCTTCAGGCTCAGTGTGTCAGGAGCAATTGATACTGCATTATGGTAAAAGGTTTCCCGAAACAATGACTTTGTTGCTGTGTGAATCAAACCTAAACCCTTTCCCTTGGCCTACAACAGGAAACCATATGCCCTTGGGACCTCCGGTCCCATTATGTCACCAAAATCTAGACTTTCAGACCTGTGGTTTTAAGGTGTCCTTTGGACTGTCACCTGAGAAACAGTTCTGACATGTTGTATGTGCCATGAGGAGCACGCCCATCAGTATGTTAATAGACCAAGGCCTGTGGAAGGATGGTGTCGAGTACCAGCGTGAATCCACGTCTGGAAAGAGATGACTCAGCGTTCCCACTGCCAATTCGCAAAACCCAACAACAGGCTTTTGACCTCACTCGGACATAAGTAAGGAGATTGTGTTAAACAGAGACACGCTACCACCCATTCCAGTCCTGACTGCATGAGTCCCACTTTGATTTTTATATAATTAAATTTCCAAGGGGGATTTTGTTTTGAATACAGAAAATAAGAAAGTCTAACATAAGTAATGGCATCCAGTAAGGCTCAACCCTGCCTACCGGTATTTGTGTGCTCTCGATTCTCTATGTATATGTGATTTTGTTACAAAAGCAGGTGTACAACAGGAACTTCCATTCATTTCTGACTACATATTGTCACCAGACCATTCATACACGATTCTCAGGCCCCCGTGGCATAGTCTCTTTCTAAAGCATCATTTTTGGTGGCAACATGGGATTTCATCTTCCTTTATCGGTTCTGCTTTCTGACAATAGCGAGGGGAAAAAAGGCAAAGAAAGGAAGGAGGGAGGTCTAGGTAGCATCACGTTGACAGTTGCAATCTTACTCTCAAAAAAGCACTCACCTGGTTTTTTTTTTTTTTTTTTTTTTTTTTTTCACCTGGTTTTTAGAACTGTATTTTTTGAGGACGCAGCCTCTACCACTTAGTGTCCTGGAAAGGCTGTTTCTTAGTTGTTTGCTCCCTTAAAATACATGTTCTCAGAGTAACAGTGTTTCCTTGGAAGTGATGAAAATGGTCAGTTTGGTATTTTCGTGCTGGCTGTCAGGAATTGCCTATAATTCTCCCTATGCCTCTACCTCTTGTACTAGGCTTCTTGGGTACTGACATAATGAACAGATGGACAGACAGACAGACAGACAGGATTCCTCTTATGCTGGGTATTATAGCCTAGGGAACAAATAAAGGGTGATTTCTACAGGAAAATGTTTCTTCACTGGTAACAACCAGAGAAAAATGATCCTATGCATTAAGCTGTGATCAGCAGACAAGGCTTTTGGAAGACTGAGGTGACCTCACTGACCTTTAGCCATTCTGCAAGCTCAGCAGCTCAGCACCTTGTCACACCACCCCAGCTCTTCCCATAGGGCAGCTGGAGGACCCTTCAGTGGTAAATTAATTTTACTGGGGGAGGGGGCAAGATAGAATTCTCGATATGATGTAATTGTGATATAACCACTTGGCAAAGGAAAAAAAAAAATACACAGATAATAAAATCCCAAGGAAAGACAACATGATTCATGGGTTTGCTGTTTTTGTTTGTTTCAATTCTTTTACAGTTGTGCTCTTGTGGTTCTAAGTTGGAAATAAGTGACTCTGAGAGTTCATCCAGGGGTCCCCACTTATTTTATCTTTCTGTTCCCATGGAGGAGGAATGTTTCATGGTAGATAGGTGACTCTTCAATTGTGGCCACTAGTTTGAAGCTGTGGGATTTTAAAAAAAATTCTGTGTGAGTTTTTCCGAAGATTGCATTAGATGACAAATAAAAAGCTGCATTGTTCCCTCGTTCTGCCTATCAGGGAAATAATTCCTTGCTGATAAGAGGACTTATCTCTGTGGTTCAGTGGAATCTTAGTGGTTGTGTTGAAGTGTCCTTCAAGCACACAGTGCTGAAACTATTTCCCTCATGCATGGAAGCCTCTTTCTTTACTTTGGCAAAAACCCAAGAAAGCATGGGCAGAATTAAATACTTCCTAAACTTAAATCTTTCCAAAGTACAGTTGTTTAGAACATGAAATTTTTTAGCATTATGGGAACGAAACTGTAGCATATAACATTAAAATCATCACCATAACTAATTATCTATTACTCCACAAGAAATGATATCCAAATGAAATGGCTTAAAACAATAACAAATCTTTTATCTCATGGTGTTCAGGGGGTGGAAATTGTGGGGGGCATCTCCTTGGCTCAGTTAAAGTTCAGCATCTCTGAGAAAGATGTACTAGTAACATCAGCTGGTTTGACAGAGCTGAGGGAGCTATTTCCAAGATGGCTCAGTGACATGGTAGGAGGCAAGCTTCTGCCTATTTAGCAGGAGCCTCAGTTCCTCACCACATGGACCTTTGTGCAGAGCTTCTTGAGTCTTTTTCATTTGTTGGCTTATTTTTTTTTTATTTAATGCCAGGTTTCACTACCTCATTCAGACTCATAGTGATCCTCCTGTCTCAGCCTCCTCAGCTCTGGGATTACAGGCATGGACCACCACGCCTAATTTTGGGCCTTCATGCCATGCTGTACTGGTGATCAAACTTGTATCCTTGTGCTTGCCAGGCATTTGCTTAGACTGCTGAGCTATCTCCCCAGCCCAGAACTGCTTGAGTGTTAAGGACATGGTAGCTGGCCTCCCAGTGATCAAAGAGAGAGAGCAAGACCAAAGATGCGGTCTTTTTATGACTTAATTCTACAAATGAAATGTAGGATTCCTAATAGTTCCATGGTGTCTTTTAGGTTATACAGGTCAGCCCTATTTAGTGTGATAGCGGGCTATGCAAGTATGTAAGTACCAGTGTGAAGAACACTGAATTATTATGAATTCTTCTTATCTTTGTTCATCTTCTGCTGCTCAAGGTTTCGGTTGACTTCCCATGACTCTTCCAATCTCATACTCCTAGTTTCATCACAGAGTATATAGTCTTGTTGGATGAATCAGGTGCAGATACATTTCCTTAGATACTGTTTTGTGAGTACAGTGGACCCTGGAGTTATAACTGGATGAGTCATGGCCATTGCTTGACCCATTTGCTCTCTGTGAAAGCCTGACAGAATGTTTTCTCTCTAGGTGACTCTCCTTAGGCACACTGTACATGAATGACTTGAATTATGATCAGAATTTTAGTATAAACTCATGACCAAACTCTTGAGTTATGACCAAATGTGAGCACCATGTGCTTCCAGATGGTCTCAGAAACAAATTTGGCCCCTAAAGAATTATGGGAAGAATACTGCAACAGCCTTTCCTGTATGAGGTTAGTTGAGAAATCCCTGGCTGAGTCTGTCTAAGGACACTGAGGATCTGCCTGTGTACAAGAGAGAGACTTAGATGGCTATGTAGAGGAGCCTGAACCTTCTTCGGTGGACAATCTGAGTTACAACCAGCCCTCGGGAATAAATTGAGTTTGTAAGTCAAGAGTTCACTGTACTGTGCTCTTCAATTGGAAGATCTATAGCCTGCAGAGATAAGTTATGTCCCTCCCATATATACAGTGGTAAGAAAAGTAGAGGATTGCTGCTACAGATACTTGTTTATAAAGAGAAAAAATGCACAGCACACAGAAATGATAGGCCACACACATTCTGAAA
Source organism: Myocastor coypus (assembly GCA_004027025.1). NCBI lineage: Eukaryota > Metazoa > Chordata > Mammalia > Rodentia > Myocastoridae > Myocastor > Myocastor coypus. Next base: position 5,615 of record PVJA010040441.1, on the reverse strand, counting down.
CACCTCTGGCAAAATTCAGCAGTACCTTCATTTGGCTCAGGGAGCAATTTCTTAGGGCTTTCAATCTACCCTCTTGGTTGCATCTTCTGAATTACTCTCTTACTATATAAAAGAAACCTCACAATTTTAGTCTGCTTTCAGCTGACAGAAGAATAGAGACCCATGGATCTCCCCTCCTTCTATTCCTTTCAGCCCAAGCTGAGAGTACCCATGCCACTATGATTCCCTTGAAAACTCGGTGAATCTACTGTGAATGGCATTGGAGCTTACGCCATCAGGACCAAACATCTTCCAAATTGCTTTGAGATGGGCCCCTTTCAACCTTGGTTGTTGCAGAGACAACTCTGGAACAGTCACCTCCTTCTTGGAAGCCTTGTTGTTTGTCTAAGCTGCTCTTCGAGACACTGGGCCATACATTTCTAAAATTGAAACAAAGGATTTCATAGTCACAATTAGGGTTTGTAAGAAAGGACTTCATATCTGTACTTTGGTTTTATGTTTTCCAAAGAAGTTTCTGAATTTCCTTTTTGGCAGGGAACCTTTTCTTAAAGTTAGCCTGGTTTGGCATTTGGAGAGAATGGGATTTCCACAACCACGAGCCTGGCTTTTTCATTTTTAGGGTGGTTTGTTGTTGTTTATCTATATCCTTTTGCATTCTTTTATTAGTACCAAGAAGGAACAAAGCTTGTGAGGTATGGTGGTGCCCACCTGGAATGCCAGCCCCCTGGAAAGCTCTGGCGGGAGGATCAAGTGTTCAAGCCTATCCTGCGCACCTTAGAGACCCAACAAGACCCTGTCTCAAAGAGTTAAAACAGGAGTTTTACATAGCTTAGTGTGAAGATCCTGCGTTCAGTCAGTCCACAGTAGGAAGATAGTTAAGAAAGAAAGGAAAGGGAAAAGAGATCAAAAGGGAAAAAAAGAAAGAAGAGAGAAAAGGAAAGGGTAGAAAAGAAAAAGAAATGGGATGGCATCTTAACATTCTGCCTGCAAATCTCAGCCTGATCACCTATCTTATTAGACTATTTTCTACTGTCTGCATCACTGTGGAAAACACTATTGTTAATCCCATCTAGAGTAAAGATCCCCTCTTTGCCACTGTGCAACAAAAAGATTCCAGTCTGACCCACCAGTACCACCTTGAGGGTCAGGAGTCACTAACTGGCTTCTGAAGGAGCCTTAAGGCCTCATTCATGTTTTCCAAAGTCATTCAGCTTCTGCCCACAACACAGCGCCAAAGCAGGGCCTGGTTTTGTAGGTTACCCCAAATCCAGTGGCTTCCGTGGCTTCCAACAACTGCTGGCTTTCTGTTCTCATCTTCTCTGTATGTCAGGGACATCAGGAGTGGCCTAGCGCAATGGAGTGCCTTAGGGCTGCCCTTAGGAATGCCCTCGAATGCCAACCTGGGTGGATCATTCTGCAGAGTAAACAGAAGTGAGACTTGCATAGTTGGTTTGTTTGTGGTGGTTGTTGGTGAAAGCTAGGACTTCCATGTGTATCTATCTACAAATCACACTTGCCAATGTCACTAAGACTGAGGTATTCAAGAGGAAAGAAAAACAAACAAATCTTTAAAAGCAAACCTAATCTTAACATGTAACTTTTGTATCTGACAAGGTCAGTCAAATGCCCTTGGGTTTACCTTGAAACCATGTAGAGCATTTTGTAGAACTTTTGTCAGTGTCAGCCATCTGAATGAGTCATAGCCATTGCTTGACCAGTTTGCTCTCTGTGAAAGCCTGACAGAATGTTTTCTCACTAGGTGACTCTCCTTAGGCACACTGTACATCATTGATCCCCTTCCTCTGTGGCCCCATAATCTCCTTGAACAGAAAATTTTGGACACCACTGAGTTATAGGATATTACAGTACAGGTTCTCTTATGTCTTGCTTTAACTTGGCCTTAACTATCCAGCAGCAAAGTTTACTGCAAGGCATAAAAAGTAAAGCCAGATAAGTATGTTGAGCTGTAAAAGGCTCACATCAACAACTTCTAACAGTGCCAGTTCTGCTGGTAACCCACTACCGTTATGGAATATTGGACTATGCATACAATTACTTTCTCTTAGCTCAATAAGAAGAAATATTTGTACCAATAGTCTTTAGAAAAGTTATCACGTCTGCATCTCGTACTCTGAACAACTACTATGAACACAATAGTATGCATTGGTAGGACGTGTTCTGAAACTGTCTCCTTGTTATTTCTTATTCAAAGTAATAAAATTATATATATAAAACACACAAATCTAATCTTAGAAGTAAAACTGCAAGATCCCAACTGTGTTCAGGGTCAGCTTTATTTAATGCAGGAGGAAGCTGCCCAGGACCGTGAGTCCAGGAGGCAGGACTCACCGGGGGATGTCTTAGGGTGCAGCTGCCCTACTCACCTATATAAGTGCACAATCACAGCTCCCTGGAGCCTACGTGTTAGCAATCATCTCTTAAAAACCCTTAGCCATGTGATGAAGCATTTAGCATGAGGCAATCACTCTCAAATCCTCTTAGCTGATTTTAAAAAATGTTTTTGATCTCTAGATTTCCAATTAGCATGTGTATTCAGACACACAATCATGTTCAACATGTTGGTAAAATATGGAAGCTAAAGGTAACTCTGAAGAGGCTGCCGATAGCAATGAAGGAAGGTGGTTAGACAATGGAGAAAAGCCATCTTTTCTATAAGGCTGAGAAGACGACGGGGCTGAACGATGTTTGTGTTCCGGTGTTTTGTGGAAAGGAAGCTTTCAAGTGATAGAACTGATTGTTTATAGGAGGACGTTTATAAGTAAAGGCGTGGCTTGCTTCCTCCTAACTGCTTGTAGAAACTCAAGAAGAGAGAAATAAAAATGTGATTGTTAAGCAAAGAGCCAAAACTGAAAGATTTAAAGCTTTTTTCAGTCTGTCTATATTATAAGGTGGGTAATGAAGCAGGTGAAGGGGACTCTAAGGGTGCAGGGGACCAGCTATGTGGTAAGATCAATGTGACTGGGAGCTGGGAGCTTTCTCAGACCTCTCACAGTAATCCTGGAGTAGAAATGGAACTGTTCTTACAGCTGTACTGTTACCTGACTTAGGGGGACAGGAAGAAGGGGACAGAGTGAAGGAAGACCTTTTTCTTTCAAGAACGGGGATGAGGACCTCGATGGCAGCTCAGATAGCATCTGAGCCACTACCTAGGTTTCCCCAGCACAGGTGACTCCCAACAGAAGCTGTACGGGTGGGGTGTTGCAGGGCTGAGGGGGCAGGATGGCCCAGCAGAGACCTGGGGACACACAGGCCACCAGCTCATGTCATCATGTGGATGGACCCACCACTGAGAGCCCCAGGGTGGACACTGAGCTGTGAGGTGACCCTGCCTCCCACGAGGCTTGGTGCTATATCCGGCACAGCTCTCAAAATTCCCAGGGTGAAAGATGGTAGAGGATGAAGACAGGAAGACAAGAATCAGGAAACAAGGGGCTTGGGAGATAGCTCAGTGGAATAAGTGCTTGCCTGGCAAGCACAAGGGCCTGAGTTCAATCCCTGGTTCTGCAAAAAAAAAAAAAAAAAAAAAGAGAGAGAGAGAGAGAGAATCAGGAAACAGAAAGCTGGGGCCAGGTGGAGCCCTCCCTCCAGACGGGAGAAAAGGAACAGCTCAGCAACCGTAGCACATTTAGTAATGCACTCATAGCTCGATGTCACGTGACACGCTCTGCCTAGCAACCTGTTTGCTTGGATTGCTTCAAGCTCTCCAGGTTCTCAGAGCTGGAGCAGCTGGCGCCCATGGCTGGCCTCGGCCTCCGTGTTCTTAGGACAGGCATCACTTAGCCCCGCACCTGTGCCTGATTTCCAGCTGCTCCCCCACAGCACCGGAGGCAGAGCAGGGGGCTTGAGAGCACCATTCTCCAGCCTCCACTTTCAAGGTGTTTGTCTTGCTGGGCTTTGGCCTTGTTTGGAGCCTGTCACCCTCCATCCTTTCCACCTCTCCTTTCTGGATTGTCTATGTTTGCCCTGTGACCTTCTCCCATTCTGCTTTGGAAACACGGAAGTTGTTCAGTTTAGCTGGAGAGCGACAGTGCCTCAGAATAAATCTTGTCTTGAGTCTCATCTGCCTCTGACCTGGGTGATCATTGGAGCTTTTGACTTTTAGACTTTAGCTTTTGACTTTAGAGTTGATGCTGAAATGAGCTAAGACTCTTGGGGCTGGGATGGATGAAATGAACAGATTTTTGCATGCAGGAGGAAATGAACTGGGGGGGTGCTCAGAGGCAATGTGATAGACAGTATCTTTGTGTTTCCCTTAAATTCCTCTGTAAAAACTCTAACCCAACTCTAACACAAGCCATCGGAAAATACATATTTAAACCCATGCTATGCCATGGTGAAATGTTACTTATTGGAATTAGTAATAAATATTTCTCAACATATAATTAAATATTGTTTTTGTACGGCAACATAAGGAATGGTATTGTGGGGTCACGGCATTAGAAAGGATGAGAACCACTGCTCTAACCCTTGGTGGAATGGTATTAAGAGGTGGGGCTTTGGGTGTTAAGTAGGTCATGTTATAATCACTGCCCTTATAAGAAGAGACAAGAGACAGCTGCTTCCTCCCTCCATGCCACCTTGAAAAGTGACAGTGAGGAGAAGGCCATCTGCAAGGCAGAAATCAAATCAGCTGGCCCCTTCACTGTGGGCCTTGAGCCACCAGAATGGTGACATGGAAACTTCTGATCTGCAGCCACCCAGTCTCGGATATATTTTTTAGTCATTGCAGCTCAGGGCAACTGGCACAGTATCTGTGGTACTCGATTTTTCTTTTTCACTTACTGTTACTTCCACCTAAGATGAGTATTTAAGTCTTGTATAATCCTCTCCTCCACATAGGCACTCCCTGTCCAGCTTCGGGTAGTTGACTGCTCCGTGCTACATTGTGAGCATGGAAATACGAACACGGGCAGCCATCACGTACCTTACCTGGTTCCTGCTCCTTTCTGACAGACATTTTTATATAGCACTGTGGCGTCAACCTTTGTATTCTTTGTTTGCTTAGTTTTCTATGAAGCCCACAATAATTCACCTCCAAACTCTTCCTCTTATCTAAGTCTTTCATTAATAATCTCCACCACACTCGGCATTTGATCAACAACCTCCAGCCTCTCTGTAATTTCCTGGACGACCCGGAGCCTGAGCCAGCCAGGCTGCTGTCTCGATACTCATTGCTTTCATGCCCTTCACAAACTGCAAGAGGCAATAACTTTATCTCTCCCTCCCTCCCTCCCTTTTTCTCCTTTTCTTTCTTCTTTATCTGACATTAGGGATTGAACCCGGGGCCTTAGCACTGAGCTACACATCCCCAGCCCCTCTCCCTCTTTTTCCATTTTGAGATCGGGCCTCCCTAGGCCCAGGCTGAGCTACACCTTGCAGTTCTCCTGCCTCAGCCCCCATGGTGCTGGGACCACAGACTGATGCCGCAGGCCCCGCTCACTTGCCGTTTCATACTGTGAGGTTTAGGGGTCATTTACTATGCAATCATAGGTCATTGATACAGGGAGTGCTCTGTCTTCTTCTCTTTGATGATATATAGGGTCATTCCTTTGTTGCTAAGGTCTGGCATTTCACGATAACATCTGCTCTACGGA
>PVJA010040440.1:0-18503 GCA_004027025.1 Myocastor coypus | reverse complement strand
TTTTTTTTTTTTTTTTTTTTTTTTTTTGTACCAGGGATCGAACTCAGGACCTTGCACTTGCTAGGCAGGTGCCTGTGCCACTGAGCTATCTCCCCAGCCCAAGAAAAGTAATTTTTTAAAATTAATGTTTTGTTATTAAAGTTCTTGTCTGCCTTTAGGCCCTCACTGGGCACTAAGTACTGAGTACCCTTTTCTTTATGGGTTTTGGAGAAATATCATTTAGTAATTTTTTTTTTTTTTTTTTTTTTTTTTTTTTTTTTTTTTTTTTTTTTTTTTTTTTTTTTTTTTTTTTTTTTTTTTTTTTGTCTTTTTGAGACAGGGTCTCGCTATGCAGTTGAGGCTGGCCTTGAGCTCACTTTTGTAGCCCAGGCTGGTCTCGAACTCGCACCAATCCTCCTGCCTCAGCCTCCCAAGTTCTGGGATTACAGGCGTGAGCCACCATGCCCGGCTATCATTTAGTAATTCAAAAGTAATTAAAAATAACTAGAAAAGATTTGAGAATCATTAATATGCACATCTTGCATGCATAATAGTGGAGCCTTCTTTAGTTGTTCTAAAGAGCTTAGGTAAGTCTTTTATTGTTTTCAGTATCAGATTTTCTGTCTAAAAGGAATATTGTATTACACAATGATTGTTTTTTGTGTAACCTTGGTTTTTGATGTAACATTCTTTGTTGAAAATACAGTATGTATTCTGATTATTATGGAAAAGATATGCTTATGTCATAGAATACAGACAATATAAAACATTAAGTACTAATATGATGTGCAACAGATATATTTATAACTTAAAATCACTTCTTTGCAGGTTATTTATAATGTCTGATAATAAATTTTTTGCTTGAAAGAAACTGTTTTCTGTAGACATAAGATCATTGAGACAAATGTGTTCTTTAATCCTATTCTATTATTCATAGGAATTGTCTGTCAGAAGTAAAGACTGCTACATTAGGAAGGAAGCTTTTGGCAGCTAGTTGTTTCTGGGTATTCCTTGTGCAGTTTAGCTGGCTCTCTATCCTAGGACAAAAGCAAGTACCCTCAGGTTCCATTTTCTGTGATCACTGTTTTATTAAGACAGAGGCCTTAAGCCCAGCATGGTGGCACATGTCTGTATTATCAGTGCTGGGGGGAGGGTGGTAAGATAGGTGGATCACTACAAGTCTGAGCTGCCTAGTGAGACCCTGCACCAAATAAATTTTTTATTTTTAATGTATTTGGTACAAGGTCTTCAGAGTATCACTACACAGATAGACTTGTAGTGATTCTCCTGTTTTCAGCCGCCCAAGCACTAGGATTACAGGCATGCCAAGGATTGAACTCTGGTCCCTATGCTCTGCCTAAGCAGGTACTTTAATCTGCTGAGGTATTTGGCTGGCCCTGTACCAAATGAATTTAAAAAAGACAGATGGCTTTAAGTGTAGATTAATCATAGATGTGGTTTGAAAACGATTATAAAATTACATATAATGGAACATGTATGATTGATTTTCCTTTTCTTTTTTAAATTGTTTATTGGTACATTTTAGGTATACATAATGATCACATTCATATAAGAAATTTGTACATCTACATGATATATCTTGATTCTTTTCTTTTCCTATCCTATTTACCTATTCTATCTCCAACCCTTCTTCCTTTTCATTTGTATCTGTTATGATTTAAGTCTAATTGTCCCCCCAAAGCCTCATGCCATCCTGGGGCAGGGACTTCTATAGATTGAGATTTGACTTATGAGTCACTGGGATTATGTGATTTAGTGCTGATCTAGTTTGAGACTTGATCCATATGATCCCTGGGACTATGTGTTTTAAATACTTCTGGGATTATGGGTGAGGCCTAAGGCTCATAGGCTGAGGAGGAAATCCTGAATGTAATATAAAGAGACAGAGAGACAGACTGAAGCTGTTGCTCTCTGCTCCCCTGGTTGGTTGGTTGCCTCTGTTGCAATTGTTGCTGTTCCACTGCCATGAACAGGATGCTCTCTGCGCTGTTCCACTCAGCCAAATATGGACTGAAACCTCCAGTGAGCTAAATAAACCTTTCCTGCCTTCATTTTCAATGTCGGGTATTTGTCCCAGCAACGAGTTAAAAGTAACTAAGACAGTATCAATTTTGAAATTAATTTTCCTTAAACATTTTTGTTACAGTAAAACTTCTATAGGAACATTTTCAAAACTGGTTTAAGAAAACATTTCTGCTATGTTTGTATAAGCATATACAGATTTATGTTAGTAGTTTGAGTAATTTATCAAAATACAAGGACAAAAGTACTTTTATAGATCTTGAAGTAAAGTGGAAACATAATAAAATGCTCACATTTATTTCGAACCCCAAAGGAAAGGAATGCACCCTGTCTTTCTCATTTTTTGGTGACAGAGAGGTTTGTCTGTATAGTATATTATAATGTTTGTTGAAATATTCTCAGGAATGTATTAATCTGTATGTTACTGTTAGCATAAAATAGAGTTATGGATCTGAACCACTAGTATAAATAATAACCTTAAACTGTTTGGGAATAGACTTGAGTAGAAAGCTGTAAAGCATGTAAGGTCTCATGGTACTTGAAATATGTTTAGACACATTACTCTTTTAAAGTTTCATTCATAACAGCATTGCATCTCTGTATCTGTGTACAATTTGAGGAATTTTTGTTTGTTTGTTTTGTTTTGTTTTTGTCTTTTTGAGACAGGTCTCCCTATACAGTTCAGGCTGGCCTTGAGCTCACTTTTGTAGCCCAAGCTGGTCTCAAAACTCACACTGATCCTCCTGCCTCAGCCTCCTGAAATTACAGGCATGTGTCACCATGGCCAGTGGTAGAATTTTCAAGTCTTTAAAAGAAGCAAAATTCTGTTAAGAGTCATGGAAAGCATAATGAGCTTGCCAAAAACCTCAGACCAACCTGTTGATAGAATTAAAAGTTCTCCAGGAAATGAAAGTTATTATATTTGGTGGCTTATAGGAAAAAAAACAAGTCATTATTCTGTCACGGAAGAGGTTTTTTTTTTTTTTTTTTTTGTTTTGTATTTTAGGGAAGGGACTACAGGGTACTTAGGGTCTCACTACTAGATTGAATCTCTAATGATCCACCTGTTTACAGCATCCTAAGAGCTAGGATTACAGGCACACACCACCACGCCCAGTCTCATTGCTACCTCAGTGTGCCTTGGGGGCCGGGGCTGACATTGCAGGCCTACAAATCAAACCACGCGCCCCTAAGCTTACTTGCAGGTGCTTTAATCTGCTAAGCTATCTGGCTGCCCTTTCTGTCACTGAAGTTAAACATTAAGAGTTCATGTGTTTAATAAGATGTCAGCTTATTACCAACTTTAGAAGTAGATAGATGCCAGTGAAACTCTGGAGTAAGAATTATCACAGGAATTCCATGAAAAATAAAGATCACCAACAAAATAATTTTTTAGTTCCCTCCCCTAGTATGAATGCTGCTATATTTCTGTGAAGCAGAGAGTTAAGAATCAAAGACAATGGTTAAAATTGCTATGTAACTCACAGTTGAAGGCAGTATGCCAACTATTTTGTTGCCATTAGAGAAGTAAGTGGAATCTTGTTAATAGCATAATTCCCCTTTAAGATTATGTACCTTGGGAATTATAGTATACTCTTGTGGTTGATTTTTTTTGAGCAAGTATAGTTTAAAAATGCAGGACTGAGGGAAATAACACCCTTTATTTGCTGTCTGAAAGCCAAGCAATTCTTGAAACAGCTGCTTGTTGTATTCACTTTGGGGAGGTGTAGCTAACATAGTTTTCCAGAATTCACTTGTATCAGCTGTTTTTCTCTATAGAAAACATAACAGAAAAATCTATAATTATGCCAAGCAGTCCACTTGATCTGGTCTGGGAAAATCTGGTGTAATTTAAAAGATAAAGCTATAAAATGAGAAATCTTAAGGGTAAATAGGTTGATTTTTATTTATATTGAATTGTAATTGTATCTAATTTGTTTTACAACTCCCATGAGAGAGCATACTTCAGCTCTGAAGTTATTTTATAGGTCAGGAAGATTTTATGAGAAGTCAATGTGGTAGCCAATAAATGTAATAAATATAATCCAATTTTTCCCTTTACACAATTATTGACTGTGGTTCTTTTACTCTTAACTTTTAAAGTCTTATTTTCATTTTATTGAGTATTACCATAGCTTATAAAGTGCCTATTTTGTTAATATTAAAGAAATAGTCCATAGTTTTGGAGTCTCATCTAACTTGATATTTATCCATATCCTTCATCTGTATTCTTAAAAGTCAAAAAATAACTTTTCATAAGTGCTATATCAAATGTACTATTTTCTATTAAGGCAAATGTTATTTGAGAAATATGAAAACAGGTTATTGAGGTAGAATTTTAAGGTCTGATGGCTGTTGGTTGAATAACTTAACAGTTTAGCAAAAGAAAAATCCAGATTTTAAATTAGGGAATCAAAATTAATGTTTATGATTAGGCTATTTCTAAATTTTTGTATAATTGAAATTTAGCCTGTTATGATATATAGAATGTGATGTTATATAGAATATGAATATGAAAAAAAGTACTTGAAATAATTTTTGAAACATTGCAAACATTACTGACTTTAAAATTCTGCTTTGTTTTGGCTATCAGTACTTAGAGTTTTTGAACAATGCATTTAATAGTGTATCAGGGATAATTTCAGATTTTATTTTCTAGTCTGGATATTTTCTGCAAGAGTGGTAGTACGTTTTTATGGTATTTAATTGTGATTCTTATATTTCCACATTGTGTATTTTTTTCTATTTCTTTAGTATATCTCATCAAATAAAAATATTTTAGTTCAGATTTTTTTATTTTACACTTACAATGCTTGACAAGTAATCAGTCCTTTTTTGGTAGTTATATGAAATAACAAGTATCTTCTTCGGTTTTACATGACAAATGTTTTATTAGAAAAGACTGGTGAAATCACATAAGTTATTTAGATTGATGTAAAATATTACTTCCTACATATTGAGAAAAATGTATTTGTAAAGTAATCCTTGCAAAGCATCATCTGCCTTAAATCTTTAGGAGTTTTTAAGAACCTTGACCTGCCTTTTGGCAACAGTTTGGAGCGCTGATTTCACAGACAGCAGTGCACATGCTCATGGGGTGTGCAGCTTGGATAGCCCACACGGGATGTGCAGTTACTCTAAAACGATGAGATTCAAATTATTTTCTGTCCATTGCATGCTGTTATAGTTAAATCCTGAGAAACAATGAGAGGGTTTGGAAGTCAGTTTTCCACTGAATATGACTTAGTTATGTCTTTAAAATGTTTGCCAGTCTATAAGGAAAGCTAAATTAGCTATCTTTCATTGCAAAAATGCTATTATAAGTGTATTTTAAGAGCAACTTTTAAGCTGAGAGTACTAAAATAGCCAGAATATTTTATTTGTTCTACACTCATTCCATTTTTGAGTATTCGTAAAGAAAAATAAAGAATTTGGTTGATTTCCTTGTTTCTGCATTTGTCCAGCTTTACCTCACCGTTCTCTCACATCTCTTGCATATGCTAGGTAATGTGACGAGTATACGTCATCCCTGCTGAAAACTAAGAGCATTCTTATTAGCAAATGCATAATATGAGAAAGGTCCACTTTATCAAGAAAATTTAGGGAAAGACAAAGAAGTACATTTGGAAGTATGGCAGCATATCACCAGAGAAGAATCTATTCATTGTTATTTTCTTATAAACCATTTTCAGCTTCTTATCCTTTTACTAAATATGCACATATCATTTCATGTCATCTCAGAAATTTTTGAAGCCTTTTTCAAGCTTTACTCATATTTGTCTTCCATATTTAGATATTTCATTGTCCTGTTCTCCTTATCTTTGCAGGGCTTCTGTGCAGATTGAGTTTGCATCTGCAGGTCGCCCTTTTCCTTTTGTTGCAGAGCAGAACAAACTGCTGATGTGTTTTTCATGATGCCCATGTTAGAAACCTTCATTTTCTTAATTTCTTCTGCAGTAAATGAAGCTCAACAGATCTTATATGCTAATATGCTTGACAGTTGGATTCACCTGTCTTAGTCACAGCCATGCTCCATCGACTTTCTGTAAGAAAACCACCTTGCATTGTGCCTCATAAGGAAATCTTCCTGCATGTCCATGGCTGAATCAAATACTCCCTTCTGATTTCCCCTGGTATGCAGGACTTTTAAACTCATAATAATTGAAGTTGATTGCCACGTTTCTGTGGCCTTTTGAAATAGGGGCTCTGTATGTAACCCCGGTTGGCCTTGAATTTGCAGTGATTCTCCTGGCTCAGCTTCCTTATTACTTGGCTTATAGGCGTCTCCCAACACACTTGGCCCTTGGTTGCCATTTAACTTTTCTGCTTACCTCTTGTGGTGCAAGCCTTTGAAGGTTAGGAATTGTGATTTTTTTTTTTCTTTCTGCTGAGTGTATGCTATTTGAAAGAATGATTATTTGTGAATCTCATCACACATGCTTTCCTACTAGACTAGTGCTATCAATGTCCAAATTTTTGAACTCTCATTTTACTCAATCTCATTTTTTTTAATATAAAAATATTTGTTTTCCCCTGTAGTAAGACCCTCTTAGTATTATGAATCATATTTCCACGAATCCTTATCATAGTGCTAATAGTTTTTAAAAAAACTTTAATCTAATATATATATATATATATATATATATATATATATATATTTTTTTTTTTTTTTTTTTTTTTTTTTTTTTTTTTTTTTTTTTTTTTTTTTTTTTTTTTTTTTTTTTTTTTTTTTTTTTTTTTTTTTGAGACAGGGTTTTGCTATGCAGTTCAGGATGGCCTGAGCTCGCTTTTGTAGCCCAGGCTGGTCTCAAACTCACACCGATCTTCCTGCCTCAGCCTCCCAAGTGCTGGGATTACAGGCGTGCACCACCATGCCCGGCTCTATTATTATATTTGTAATATTTCATTTTATATCTTTTCATGTACTTGTAGTTTTGATTTTCTACTATAGAACCTTGTTAAATAGTTTCTACCCAGTCACTGTTTCCTTCTCCAAATCCCTCATAGAAAGCACTAAGTCATCTACCAATTAATATTGTTTTAATAAATTTAAAATAATTTCCTATTTGATTTTTTACCACTGCAAACTGTCTTTACCACTTATATTTTTCTTGTAGCATTTGGTACATAATGAAACTGTATGGAAACGTAGTTGAGAAGGCTTTAAGGTATTGATTCAATTTTATAAAAACATTTAGCCTTTAATACAATTTTGTTACATTAATTTAGATGGATCTTTGAGTATTCATTATTATTTTTTTGTTTTTTGTTGCCAAGAACATAACCTAGAACTTCTGGCTTGATAGGCAAGTGTTCTACCCCTCAGCTAAATCCCCAGCCCTCTTTACCCATTCTTACATTTATTATGTTTTTCTTTCTATACATATTTTATATTTCATAATAATGATAACTAGGAAATGAGAGAGTAATTTTATTAACCAATTTTTTTTTTTTTTTTTTTTTTTTGGTGGTATTGGGATTGAATTCAGTGTCTTGTGCATGCTGAGCAAGCACTGTACCACTGAGCTAAAACCTAGGACTTTTTTTTATATATATTTGGTACAGGGTCTCACTACATACCTTGAACTCATAGTGATCCTCCTATTTTCAGTTTACCCAGGGCTGGAATAATAGGTGTGTGCCACCTTGCCCAGACTGGGTAGCAACTCAGTGCACTTGGGGATCGGGCTTGCGTGGCCTGTGGTACTAGGACTAAACCCCAGTCCTTGCCCTTGCCTAAGCAGATGCATAGTCCGTTGAGCTAGCTCATCAGCCCTTTGGGGGGGGGGCGGTTGTAGTCTTTATAAAACAGTGTGGGTTTGAATAGTTATATTGGTTACCATTACTTTCTCAGTTTTGCTTTTTATAAAAATGAGTAATCCCTTAATCTTTATTAAGTAAATGCAGTGAATGATTTTGAAGCTGAAGTTAATAGTAGCACTTTTTTCGTCCTCAGTTCCTTTTGTTTATTTATTTTCTTTTCCAAAATAAAACTCATTCACATATTCTGCAGGTTAAAAAGTTAATGAAGTATTTGTCAAGTTAAATTAATTCAAAAATAGACACATAGGGGCCCAGCGGAATGGCTCAGTGGTCTTAAAGCGCCTGCTTGGGGAAGCTTGGGCGGCTTCAGGGACCGTGGTTTGATCCCCGGCACCACATGCTGTGCCAGCCCTGCCCTAAGAGCAGGCTGAGCCAGCCATAAAAATGACTGAATAAAAACAAAGGTTCTGAAACAAGAATAAAAATAATAAATAAAATAAAAAATTCTTTAAAAAAATAAAAATAGACACATAGTTGATGTCATTAAAGTATTTTGAAGATAAGCACAATAAATGTTAATTATTATCATTATGATAATTATTATGATTACTCTTATTGCATAGTGTCTGCTGTAAAATACCCTGGGTTGCTCTGGGATGGCTGAGCCTAATGAACAGGGTTAATCTGCTGGATTTTGTCCAGAACGAAGCATATGAGACATGATACACCAAACACGTTTTCTTCAGTAGACCAAGAGATGTTTTTGTTTTTTCTTATAAAAATAAAATAAAGTTTCCTTTAATTCTGTAATGACTAGCATTGGAACTTATTTTGAATGGTTTGAACATTTTTTATGTAATATCTAAGTCTATAGATCTTATTAAAAGTTTCTGAGAGAATATAGGTACCAGTTTCTCTTCAGAGACCTTTCTTTTTCTTTTTTCTTCAGAGACCTTTATGGCTTAGTTCTGTCTGAGTTGTATAGAGCTCAAAATTAAAATTTTCATATATTGCAAAACAGAATAGAACATAGTTATGGAAGGAAAATATAGAAGCTTAATAAATTCTTATAAAATGAAAATTCTACTTTTGGGTATTTTAAAAAGTCACTGATTATATAAAGTAACCCCAATAAGAATATTTTAAGGAAAGTTATTTAGATTATTCTTTGTAGAGAAGATCTGAGAATTAAGCAATATCCTCTGGAGGTAAGTACACAGACTGACATCAGAAGTCATAGAGAGGAAGGAAATCTTGAAACATTTTAATAAGCACATGTATGAAAGTCAAATGTTCTCCAGCTCTGAGAATGAGAGGGGCACCAGTGACATGTCTGAAGAAGACGTTCCCTAATATTATTGCAAATTAAGTAATAAAAGACCTCAAGAGAATGAAAAGAGAAAGGGTGCCTGGAGCCAATGAATTACAATTGACAACCTAAAGGCAGCTGAAGAACCAATTGCTAGAGGGGTTGCAATGCTATTCATAATGTGCAACAGCCAGAGCACACCAGAAAGCTGGGACAATGACCCCAGTTCAGCAATATTGCTTCAGAAGAATGGAAAGAAGGGACTGGAAGAGCCACTGACCCCGAGATCAATTTCCAGGCAACTGCACAAACTATATACTGTAATTAAAGGTTTTGACCAGTAATCACAACAAAACCAGATTAGAAAATCTGGTTGGCTAGCGAGATTTATAATGAGGTAGATATCTTTAATTCAAAGTATGAAAAGAGCAGGTAAGAAAATCGTTTCATTTCTGGCAGTGACTTTAGAAAATCTCTATGTTAGAGAAAATATCCAAAGTAAGTTTTTTTTTTTTTTTTTTTTTTTTGACCATCTCACCCTAAAAACAGAAGCATATAATAAAAAATAAGTGTTCTATTTTGAGATGAATCGAGTACTCTGCTACTAGAATTGGAAATTTTTTCCTCACTACTTTGTTTTTCCTTGTCTGCAATTTGTGTGTACCATTGATGAAGCAGTGAGCTTGAGACACGCAGTGCTGCATAAATACCCATTGGAAGAGGTCTGTCTCCACTGCACATAGGTTCTGGTAGAAATGAAGTGTCCACACCTGAATAATTTGTCTATTGAGCCTCCTGTCCCTCCTCTTTTGTTTATTAGAATCTACAGTTTCTCATTCTTTTTCTTTCTTTACTAATATATCTCTTTTGTGATTTCATTACTTTGTCACACACTAGATATTCACATAACCACCTTCGGTACTTATATTTTCAGAGAAGTGTTACCTAATTTTGATTGATGGTGTGATGCAGACTTAATACCAATGAAGGGGTATGTTGCAAGGGTCTAATGGAGAAAAATAACATCTCATTTTGAAGATATCAGGTAGTTTTCTCCTGATTGGACTTGTCATGGTCTTCATTGTATTAAATATTAAAATATTTAACAGTATAGTGAGAATTTCCTCCTTTACTAGAAATTCTAAAAACTAAGTTTCTATTTATATTCATTTTGAACAAAAAACTTATAATTTTTCTACTAAATTACAATAAGAAAAACTTAAATTTGGTTTCATTTTGTTCAGCCTTATAAATTAACACCTGGGGCTATGTGAATTCAGCTGTGCTTGGCCCACTGTATATACTGTAGTTAGAGTTTTGCTCATATCACTCCTGAAACAAGGGTCTAAAGTTTAAATTAATGCTCTTTAAGAAATGTTTAGATTGTAAATGGCTTCACAGAATAAATAGAATAATTTTCCTAAATGAAAAGTTAAAATCAGGCCTTGTGTGAAGATGACTCCATATAAATTGCTAAATAATATGGAGGTTGCATAGTACAGTATGAATTTAACATGTAGAATTTATAAAATATTATTTATTTTGAACTGTGGTTATGAAGCCAGTAAAAGCCTTTAGTGGAAGAAGCTTCAGTGGACAACCTGGAGTAACTTTTGTATATTTGAATGGCAATGGAACACCCATCTTTGACAAAACAAAACAAAAAGGGGGGTATAAATAAAGGACCATTTTGTAGTGAAAATATATATATGCAAAATAGTTAGGATAGATATACAGGTACTTTCTCTTAATTCAATGAGAATAAATATTTGTACTAATAATCTTTAGACAAGATATCATGTCTGCATCTTGTCCTCTGAATAACTACTACGAAGACAACAATATGCAATATATTAATTATTGTACCTATCCTACTAACCTGTTTTGAAACTGTCTCATCGCTGTTTCTCATTAAAATTAATAATAATAAAAAAGAGAGAACAAAGAAATAATGAAAATGAGAGCTTGATAAGAGAACCTCACAGAATAGGAGGTAGAAAAATTTTAGTTATTATTGCCATAACACGTGTTTTCTCATCCTGTTTAAAATACCGCATTGAAGAGAGCATAGAATAATCATTAGAGAGGTTCTAAAACTAAACCAAAAGGGCTCTTGAGATGCAGGTTGAACTTATATGCAGTAATTTTTAGTATCTTTAGTGGTATTTTATTATTGTGCAAAAAGAAATCATTGTGCCCAAATCCCCTGATTTTTTTTTTTTTTTTTTTTTTGTCTTTTTGAGACAGGGTCTCGCTATGCAGTTGAGGCTGGCCTTGAGCTCACTTTTGTAGCCCAGGCTGGTCTCGAACTCGCACCAATCCTCCCGCCTCAGCCTCCCGAGTTCTGGGATTACAGGTGTGAGCCACCACACCCGGCAAATCCCCTGATTTTTAAACCATGAATTTTTAAACCATGAAAATGCAAAAACTTAAGTAAGAATACTTTGCTGTCATAAAGATTTATACTGTTAATCAGCTATTCTTGTTTTGAAGATCTGTAATGTATGTATTGTTATATGTTGCTGTTGCTGTCTTTGCTTTTGTTTTTGTTGCTCTTGTTTTTATTCTTAAAAATAAAGGAAGATGGCACATACCTATAATCCCAGCACTTGGGAGGCTGAGGTGGGAGGATTAGTGCAAGTTCAAGACCAGCCTGGGCTACAAAAGTGAGCTCAAGGCCAGCCTGAACTGCATAGCAAGACCCTGTCTCAAAAAGATGAAAAATTTAAAAAATTAAAAATTAAAAAAAGGAAAATTATAATAAAAAAGAAGAGTGGAATAAAAATGTGTTATGTAAATGTACTTACTCCCTAAGATGAACACAAACTTTATTACTGCAAGGATGTACCACTAAAAAATTTTTTTTTTGTCTTTTTGAGATAGGGTCTTGCTATGCAGTTTAGGCTGACCTTGGGCTCACTTTTGTAGCCCAGGCTGGTCTTGAACTGCACCAGTCCTCCTGCCTTAGCCTCCCAAGTGCTGGGATTACAGGCATGCACCAACATGCCCAGCTTAAAATAAAATTTTAAAGAAAAAAATTTACATTTTAATTCTAGAAGTTTCATTTAAATTACTACTTACAAAAAAATAAATTAATACTTAAAACATTTATGGGAATATTGCCTAAGTATTTGAATCATTTAAATGGGTGAGTAGAGATTTATAAATCTAAGCCAGTATAATTTTTGCATGTTTTGAGCAATTAGGAATGGATAGCAGTTTCCCACATGTCTTAGTCACTTGTTGCTGGAATACAAGACCAGACAGACTCTCTAATTTAAAGAAGGCAGGCACTGCTCTGGCTCACCTATTCAGGGCTGTCAGTCCAGTCTGCAGCTGGCTCCAAGGAAAGGAAGGCGTGGGGCAGGCATGACAGAGGGATGACGCTTAGGCTGTGGCAGCCAGGAAACAGTGAAGCCAAAGGGCTGAGGACAGAGATAACTCAGTGGCCTGTCTGCCCAAGCAGCCCACACCTCCCAGTGGTACATTTAGGCACAGTGCTTCCATGATCCCGTCACCTTCTGAAACCTCCACCTGTGAACACCAAGGCTGTAGGGGACATTGCAGATCTAAATCTTAGCAACTTTTATATTAGCATTGATGTTTTTCTTTATGCTTAAGTTTGGACTACTATTTATGTGTTTCCTAATTAATACTAGATTTTTTTTTCATGAATGTTATTTTAGTTGAGGCCATTTTTTAAGGGAAACAAAAGTTGAGGTCACTAGATTGCTTGTACAAGAATTATTTATTTATTTATTTATTTATTTATTTATTGCCTTCTCAGCCCACCCTAGTTTTGGGGCTGGCACAGCATGTGGTGCTAGGAATCAAACCATGATCCTTGTCTGCTTGCATAAGCTTGCCTAAGCAGGTGCTTTAGACCACTGAGTTATCTCACCAGCCCATAATACTATTACTAACAGAAACTTTTAAATAATATAGCCATCTCTTTATATCTTCTCCAAAGGTCTTTGTTTCATTTAAATTTTAAAAACCGTTAATTTTCTGAACTAGAGAAACTCTTTTTTTAATAATTCTGAATGTTCTTTAATTATTTAGACCATTAATTCTACCAATACAGATGCAGAAAGCATATTTTGTTAAATTTATGCTACCTCTGTGTGAGGCCACATCCATTGCATTTCATTAAGACATTCAACAGGAATTTGTGATTTTATTATTTTATCTGTTTAAAACAGAATTTTTAAAATCTTAATTCATTACTTGGTATAATTTGGATTCTAGGCAAAGTTTTGTCACATAATTCTTTAGCTATGATAATGCTGAACTGGAAGGTATGCTATTTAATGATATGTCATATTTCTAAGATATTAAAGCACAAGATATGGCTATATTTCCTAGGTTTGTTTTCACTGTACTTTCAGAACAATAGATGTTCCTCCAGCACAGTTTGTTTATAAATATTTATAAGTTTATAAGCAGTTATAACTTAGATTACATGATCCATTCATTCTTTGTCAGTGAGGATTAAGCCACTAGCATCCTATAGAATATGTATCCCATTTTTATTTGTTCTCATGGACCATTACCCAGCCTTTAAAAATTCACACAAACTCACTTTAGTTAACAATCTAAATGACTGGGCTTATAGCTTAGTGTTTAGCTGACCCTCACAAAGCCTTTGGTTCAACCCTCAGTACCATTCCCCTAAAAGGACAAAAAGGTACACATGTTAAAAGAAGCAGTTATATTTTCTACTCATGTCTCCTGTTCAGTGCTTTTAAAAATTGTGTTCCAGAAGCTGTCTAAATTACCCCCATGTGATTGTCCTGCCTCAGCCTTCCTCAGTGTGGAGATGAAAAGCATGCACCCTGGTGCACAGCTCCTCATCAGGATTAACTCAAGGTTCTCAGCTGTGAGCCAGGTTCTTTTATTACCAAATTTTTATGTGGTTATAAAACTTAGAAACTGAATGAATTTTTCTTAATAATGTAATGAAATACAGACTACATTAATTGTTTGAAAGATAATATTTTTAAGACACTGGGGAAATAATATAATCAGTTAAATAATAATTTATTCTTAACTTGTCTTAATTTCAATTTTAAGGACTTTAATGAGTCACAGAAGGAGACTCAAGAATTATATGTTCTGATTTCACAAGAAAGATTAACTCATGTGATTGTATGGAGTTATGTATGTAAGTGGTCACATGGTTGATTTTGAAACATTTTAAGCATTTAGATAAGTATAGAGAATAATATAATGAATACATCTGTCCACCAATCACCCAGATTTTGTGTTAGCATTTAACATATTGGTTTCCAGTCTTTTCATTAAGGAAATAAATCATCCTAGACACATTGAAAGCCTTCTTCTTGCCCTTCCTCTGCCTGCCTCACATCCCCCCTACTTCAGAAGCTCCAAATACTATGCAGTTGATTCATGTTTTTATTGATGTACATTTTTATACTTTTGATATATACTCAAATAATAACCAATAATTATTTGTGTGATTTAAATGGCCTCTCATAGAATATTTTATCAAATTGATATTTTTTAGATTATATATGTAAATCTACATCATTCATTTTCACTGATACAGTCAATTATGGCCGACATAATTGTATTTACTCCCTTACTGGTAAATGTTAAGTAATTTCTGAATTTTTATGATCATAAAGTTATTGAATATCTTTAAACATGTTTACTTTTGTATATGCACACTTTCCAAGTACACATGTAAAGCTGAAGTTACTAGGTCATAGACTCTACATGTGTCCAACTTGACATATCATTAATTTGGTTCTTTGGGATTGGAAATGATAATAAAATTCAGAGATCCAGACTTTCTGGGTTTAAATCCTTTTTTTCTTTTTACCAGTGGAAAGACTATAATCTGTTTCATCTGTAGGATGGAGGTAACATGATTTAGAACCTACCACCTAGTGTAAATAGTGAAGATGAAGGAGGACTTGGCATGTAAGAGTCCTCTACTCATGTTCACTCTTGATTCCTTCTTTCTGTCCCTCTCTTCTGACAGGACTGTTAGGAGCATTAAATTTATTAATATTCAATAAGATTCTTAGAATAGTGCCTTTATGGAGTATGGACCGAACAAGGACTGGGTAAAATTCATAAAAGTGGAACTACAACAAAGAAAACATTCAAATTAGCCAAAACGTGCTTACATACTACTCTTTTAAATGTATTTAGTATAGAGTCTACAGGGTCTCACTAAGCAGATCAGACTCACAGTGATCCTCCCATTTTAGCCTTCCAGGTGTTGGGATTGCAGGCATGTGCCACAACGCCCAGTCTCGATCTCAGTCTCGGTCTCAGTGCATCTGGGAGCAGGGCCAGCACAGCAGGATGGGAATTGAACCCTGGTCCCTGGGCCTGCCTAAGCAGGCACTTTAGTCTACTGAGCTATCTTGCTTGCCCTGCTTATATACTTTTGAGGGCCTTAAGGAATGAATTCCTACTATAAGGAAAAAAATAGTTCAATAAAAACAAAAAGGTAGCAAAGACTTTCTGCAATTCTTACTACTTTTGTAAAAATTAAATATAAGCAATTTCACTTTTATTCACATATATAATGTTTGTAGTAAACTTTTATATTTTTCTTTTACAAAGAACCCTTGAAAAGCAAAACTTTTTTGGTGTTTGCATTTTTAGAAATTTGCTTTTAATCATTGATCTTTAAGATGTTTCAAAGATGTCTTTCTACCTTGTTTCTACGTGATATGCTTTCAGTGCTCTTAAGTTAGTAGCACTTTGAGAAGGTTTTTTTTTGGCTGGCTCAGGCTGCCATAAGGGCGGGTCTGTTGCAGCTTGTCGAGCTGGGAATTGAACCATGATCCCTTGTGCCTGACTGAGTTTGCACAAGCAGGTACTTTAAACAACTGAGTTAACCCACAAACCCCCAAATTAGTAGCATTATGTTAAAAAGAAAAAAAAAAAGGAATAAAAGTATAAAGTGTCATACTTTAAAAAGCATGACAGCCAGGCATGGTGGCTCACGCCTGTAATCCCAGCACTCGGGAGGCTGAGGCAGGAGGATTGGTGCAAGTTCGAGACCAGCCTGGACTACAAAAGTGAGCTCAAGGCCAGCCTGAACTTCATACTGAGACCCTGTCTCAAAAAGACAAAAAAAAAAAAAAAGCATGACAGTGTGGGAGATTATAGAACAAGGTACGGGCCTACCTGCAGGTTTCTGTAGGCTGTGCCCCAACAGCCCAGAGCTGCCTTTTGTACATGTCACTTGTGTGTTCTCATGATGTGACTGACAGCCTTGTTTGCCACTTTGAAGGTCCACAAGGTTACTAGGATTATTTTAGAGTGTATGGCACACCAGTTCTTTCAGATTTAAATAAAATCTTCTCAAAGGTTACTTTGTATTACTTTTAATTGCTTTTTAAGTGTTTTGGGAAATACTTAAGAGACTTCCTAGTAACTGGATTTTCTGGAGTGTTTTCATTTTTTAAAATTTCACAGATTTGTTGTAAACATCCCAAAAATTTAAAATTTAACAACTAGTAGGATCTGATTAAAACAAATTAGATAGTTAAAAAATGAAAGCAGGGTGTAATAGGCAGAAAACCCATCATCTTATCTCTATCCTCTTATAATAAATCAGACCTGTGTGTTTTTAACAAAAACAAGGGTGTGCTTTCTCCCTCCCTTCATTCTCAGTTTCTTTTGATCGTTGATCTGGCTGACCCCACGCTCAGGGTTTTTTCTTCATTTGACATGGACAGAGTTTTGAAGTATAGCTCTCCTTTGGGAGTCCTGGGCAGTTCCACTTGACTAACCTGTGATCTAATGAGCAGCAGTGCAGTGGCCATTTTGTGTGCTTTGATGGAGGACAGCTAGACAGAGTGGGAGAAAGGCACGTCTGCTGAAAAAAAAAAGAGCCAGAGTGATCGAACAGTGTGAGAAAGACTTGTTAGCCCACATTAGTGTGCCTGATTTACTTCACAACAGGTCAGCAAAGGCCAGCAGCAGGGTTGTTGTTAAATTGCAAAGTTGAAAATCCTGGCATTAGAAAAAGCCTTCAGAGCTGTGAAAGCTATTAATTCCAAAGTTGGTTTTAACTCACCTTTGAATTGTAGCAAACAATGTAGCCTCAGACTTCCCTCAGTCTTGCATATCTTTTTGAAATAATTATATGACCCTAAATTCTTTTTCACTTCTGAAGTGTTTAAACATCCTGTTATGTGTGGCCTGTTTTGCTATGGGCTTCAGGGGGGAAAAGGGACCCAGCTGAGCAAGGTTGTTGTGCTTTTTATGCCCTGTGCGTGACCCTTAGTCAGACACTCATTTCAATTGGGAAATTCTGTAAGTGTGCCTGAGATTTCATATCCCATTACCTGGATGTAGCTCTAAAATTTGTCCCTGCCCATCTATACTTCTCTGTATGTGTGGATATGTATATACTTGCTTGCCTGTCTTCCCTGTAGAGTACAATCAAAATGTTAAATGATAATACCAAATTAGGTTTATAAAGTCTTTCTTCCATTTCATGCTTAGGCTATTACATTTGACATCTTATTATTGTTTATATCTTTTAGGTGAGAGAATAGATTTGTTTACCAAAAGCAAACAAAAATCCCTCCACATTTCTATATTATATGTCTCAGGTTAAATGTTGTTTTGGGAGCCTAAGAGTAATCTTGACCTCAAGTTTTTATTCCTTTAAATTCAATTTTGGAGTTTAAGAAATGAATTTAGTTACTAGCCACAATTCTGCCTTTACTTGACTATCATTTTTATAGACTAGAGTAGCCAATAAAAAATCTACGTATGAGATTAAAGAACCTTTGATAGTGCCAACTTCTATTCATTTTATTTAATATGTATATGGGTGTGAAATACATATGTATGTAAAATCTAAAACAATGTCTTTGAGATAAGAATGGAAGCAAAACACATGGTAATGTTACTGACCATTCGTGATTTATGTTATCTCAAATCTGAAGTTAGGATTTGCACGAGGAGTATAAATATATGTAGGCAACAGGGCTTCCTTTGTGCTGTAAGTATTCCTAGAGATGGTCTGGCCTGTTCCTACTGCCCTGATTTTTGTACTGTGGTTGGCTCTTAAGGAAAACTTTGTTTATTAGCATAAGCATACAATATGTGGACTATACTTACATAATAGCCAGTATGTGATACTTTCACTTAATTGCCAATTGCATCCCAAATTCTTCTCCCAGTCCTCTAAAATGCTTTAAACTTCCTGGACAACAGAGCCATAGAAAAATATCACATAGCTCTTAAGAAGAATTTTAATTCTTGACTTGATACCACTATTAATCTTCTTTTAGCCTCACAGATGTTCCAGAAATGATTGGCATCCTTGTTAGGAAGTCTATTGATTTTTTTTTTTTTTTTTTTTTTTTAAGATTGCAAATTTTAATTGGGCAGGGATCTTTGCTTTTTT